>JBBPDB010000083.1:20771003-20781476 GCA_037974465.1 Brachypetersius altus
CTAATGATAGGGAAATTTGTTAAGTTTTTGTTGTGTGTTTCGGAAATAAAAAAAAAAAAAAAAAAACATATATATATATATAGGAATACCGGATTTTAAAACCAACAAATATTTGTATCGGTATCAGCCTTCAAAATCCTTTATTGGTCGGGCTCTAGTGTTTATGTGGGTGTTTTGATGATCAAAATTTGATCAAAAAATTTGGTAAATATTAATGCAGGCCATTCCAATGGTTGATACTATGAATGATCAAATAATTATCAATATATCAAACAATGTACATTAATTTGAATTAAGTGCCCATTAATTCGTGAAACCGCCCCCTTAATTTTACCCCTTAATCTTAAATGTAAGGGATTCATTCTGGCATTTATTATTTAAGGGGAATTTGAAAAAGTAAAGGGAAATTCAATAGGTTTACCCCTTAATCTGTGCACTTTTCCCCCTAATTCCCTGTATGGAAAGTAAAAAATGTCAAGTGGTAAAATTAAGGCGTTTAGTTTCGTAGTGTATTGTGAGGCATTTTTGCAATCATAGTATGTAGCGGTGTAATTGCAGTACTAGTGCTGCAGTACGCACACTTACACTATACTTGCGCTATCAATGGCCAGAGTTGTGAATTGTGAAGTTACTAGAACAAAAAAACACTCTCAAAAACAAACCAAACCAAACACACATCTCGATATTTATGACAGCAGCAGGCCTCATTGATCCCAAATGTTACACAGGAAATGCCTTGAGTGCTTCCAGTTTATAAACAAAGCTCCCAAAACTCAAATGAGTCATCAGAGAGCGAGTGAAAAAGAGAGTGAATCTGTGTACTATGGCAGTGCGTAAACCTTTCCATACAGCGTCTGAGTGTTGTTTGTTGCTTTGGCTTTGTTTGTAAACAGCTTCTTCTTGCGAAAGAGCAATGCTTGAAAAGTGCACGTGCGTTCTCCACCTCAAAGCATTTCTCTATGCCACAAACAACATCCAACAAGAGTGGTACAACTTAACATCATAAACACTCACTACATTCGTCCTCTTTTACTTGCTCTGTTGTGGGTCTGAATGCATTCATCTGAATGTGACAACTTCAAGTCTTGGAACTAATCATTATTCATTTTAATCAGGTGTAATAAAGTCTGCATATATATATCTTACAGTATTACACAATAGAGCGTGCAGTTGTGTGTTATTTTGTTACATCCTGAACTACTAGGCATTGCTATACTTTATACTAGGTCATTGTTACCAAAGAAATTGAATGAAATGATCAAAATATAAGATCATTTGCTTATTATTTGAGGTCGGACCTTTTTTTTATCAGTGTTTTAGACATGTGGACATTTTAAAACTATGATGTTGGGTTAGCAACACTGCTAATAGGTTTTAGCGACTGCTCTATATCGTGGCACTACAGCGTCACGTTGCCACAATGTATAATTAAGTCTAATCAGGTCATGTGTATCTGGGTCGTATTGTACTAGATATGTTCCAAGAAATGGATCCCATTACAAATGTGAAAATGTAAACAGGTTTGTGTGTGTGTGTGTGTGTGTATGTGTGTGTGTGTGTGCCAGGATGTAGAAACATAATATATGGCTGTGGTGCCAGTTTTTGTTCTAGTGCTCTGTTCCTTGCATTAACTACGGAAAATCATAATTCTCTCAAGTCAAAGCTCTTTAATTATCATTCATGGATAGTTCAGTTTTAATGGGCCTCGGCAGAGAGGAAAAATGGCTTATGAATATGCTTTCTGTGTGTGTGTGTGTGTGTGTGTGTAGGATGGTGGTTTGTCAGTACTGCAGAAGAACAGGGCTGGGTTCCTGCCACATATCTGGACGCTCAAACCGGCACCAGAGATGATCTGGACCTCGGCTTGTCTAGATCAGGAGAGGGTAAGACCCGCCCAAACGTATTCGCATACACACATACATGCACATACATCTTCTATGATCCTTTTTCCGTATTTCATTCAGTCTTTTAACTTCATTAGCTTCCCTCAAAAGAGTACTTTATCAGCTAAACTATGTTTGGGGTCTGAGGTTCATGTTCTTAGTTGTACAGTGGCGCTTCAAATGATGCAAGCTCTTCTGCAGGCAATAAAATGGACAGAATTTAGACACCAAGCCGACTGGCTGGCTGCTGTTAGCATTTTTATATAGAAGACAGTGTGTCACACAGTGCCAGAAACCATGACAACACCTCACTGAAGGCCATATAGGGCTACACGACATGTACATAAACCTTCCATGACAACCCACATAAACATTTATGAGAGCATCCGTTGTCCCATTTTCTGAGGTAAAATCGTGTTAAATTTGACCAAAGCAGCCTGACAACTGATGCTTGGCCTTTTTAAATGTTTATGTAGGTATTTTTCCGAAGTCAAGTAGATGTTTGTTTTTCATTTCACCCATATACAGAGTACACAGTGAAATGTAGGACCATGGTGCAACACGTAAACAGACTCCAAAGTTCAGGCAGGACAGGACTAAAGAGAGAGTGCAACAAAACGCAAGAGCAACAGTACAGTAATTTACAGGACAAGACAACATACAGTGCAGTCAGCATTAGTAGTGTGAGTCTATACGGTATTATTATGGGCTATAGAGGTATGTGTCACTTGTCATGAAGCCTTATGAATGCTAGTCTATTTCAGATGACCATTCAACATAGTTAGAGGCAAGTCTGTTATGATTTAGGCATGCAGTTTGCACAATGCTACATGAACCACATTGCTCTGAAACTAAATAAGCAAACTTCAGGCACCAAACATTATTCTTATTTGACTGGGTGCGTTTGGAGTGAAGCAAAAACTTAAATTATTTAGCGAGCTATTCCTGTGGTGGCACCTACAGGATACATATTTTTAGTGTTTCATGTCCTAAAATGTGGACATTCACACACATGCAAGTGTCAAAAATCACATTCAAGCTCCCATGTCAAGCATTTTGTCCATGATTCACTGTACTGAGAGCGCACCCCTCTCTCTGACTTTACCCGTGTCCTGGGTTGCCAAATCCGGACGAAAAGCAGCCGGGCTTCACACTCATCAACGCCAGCCCTTGCAGAATGCCAGACATGCCCTGAGTCCACCCTTGGCATTCAACAGGCCTCAAGGGAGTATTTCAAATGCGTGCGCATACACACACACACACACACACACATCTCTTATCCTCACACACCCATAGCAGTGATAGAAGTGAATTCTTGGCCAACACAAATTCCATTTCTTAAAGTTGAGTGGAGAAATTCTTCTCATCTGTACATACACTAGCACACACACACACACACACACACGCACACACACAGTTGTTTGGTCCACCCTTCAGCCAAATGTCTAGTCACCCCCTCTCCTGAGGTTGTAGTCACAAGATTTTTTAAGCAACCTATTGCCCGGATTCAGTGCATTACGTCTGGAGGCTTGAAAAAAGGCAATGGAAAAAGAATCTAATGTAATTTGAGTGCCACTAGCGAGCTAATGCTAATCTTTATTAGGTACTGTAGGCAGAATAGGAGCACATGCACATACGCACAGTTTTAGTGTATTTGGTTGTGCAGCTGTGCAGTGGCTGGCAAACGGGCTAAACTCTCTCTCTCTCTTTCTCACACACACTCACTCACTCTCTCTCTCTCTTTCTCACTCACTTTCTCTCTCTCTCACTTTCTCTCTCTCTCTCTCTCTCTCTCTCTTTCTCACTCTCTTTCTCTCTCTCTCTCTCGCTCTCTCTCTCTCTCTCTCTCTCTCTCACTTTCTCTCTCTCTTTCTCTCTGTCTCTCTCTCGCTCTCTCTCTCTCTCATGCACGCACGCGCACACACACACACACACACACACGCGCACACACACACACAGCTGCCATGACTGCTGTGTCTCTTTCAGCAGCCAGTCATAGGAACAGACAGACTGAGCTTCACTGCAACACACTGACTGTTATCTGACCCTGAGGACTTAAGGGGGAGTTCCACCAATTTTTTCCCCTCAAAATGTATGCATATTCTAGTAGTTGAGTGGTTTAATGTGTCATTGTTAATGGTACAGAAACTTTACAGGGGTAATGACAGGGGTTGTGATGTTCACAATACAAATATAATCATTGTATTAGCAAACCAACTCCAACAGTGAATCTGCACATGGCTACATCGTTTTTATATGTGATGGTATAATAGTCTGAAACAGATTACAAGATAATCTTATTCCTAACCGTTTCATGTAATAAATTACGTGATGGAGCTTTCAGAGGCGTTAACCTTCAGGCCTCTGGGCACCATTATCAACTATTATTACTACGTTTACAGTTGCACTCACTAAACAGCAACTAAAGGACACTAGGACAGTAATTGCAACACACACACACACACACACACACACACACACACACACACACATGCACATGCTTTAGTATGTAAGAGCCCCCCCAACTCTTTTCATCTTTTCAATGAACTCAGATTGTTCTGCTTAGTTCACAAACAGCAATCAAATGCATATTCATTCAGTAGCACTCATGTATTCCAGTGGTTATTATCAATCTTTTAATCCAATAAATCTTTGGCCTATGTTCACATTACCCTACTGAAGTGGCAAAAATCAAATTTATTGCCTCAGTGTGACAAAGATGTGATCTTTTTAGCGCGTTTTGGACACTTTCTCTTGTGGTCCTAGATCAGATCTGTGTTCATTTGTGGTTGCATGACCTTAATGAGAAAGGTCACATTTTTTTTCTCCATTGTTCACCCACACGTTACGCCATCGTTCCATTTTCACCACGTAACAGCAGTAGCGAACTGTTTTGCTGCTGAATCATTAAAGAATCTGACTTTTTTCACTCTCAGCTCTAATCATGAACAGCTGAGCGCTGATCACAGTTGATGATGTTGGTGATGGTTTGCGCTGTCATTCATTATTTCCACTTATGATCCAGATTACTTGTTCATGTGAAGTTACTGATTACAATGTGTGCGTGCAGGTCTCTTCAGAGCACAGACTTCTTCACACTGACCGCAGATATGAGTTGCTTATACACACAGATAGTAAAAAGATCAGATTAATGCAAAAAAATCTGAGCTCAGCAATAAGGCTTGTGAAGTGAATGTAGCCTTAGACTACATTTTATTACACTGATTAAATAGTTGCAATTAAGTTGTAAGGTCAACAGATGGACATAGTGCAGGCAAATCAATCAACAAAATTAAGTAAAAGTGAAAGCTCAGAAGACCAAGGCTGTATTTTAGCTTAATTTATTAAAAAAAATGTGCATTGGCCCTTAAAGACCCGACTCCTTTTCAAATGACACATCGCAACCCTCAGTTGACCGGAGTGTTTCACTATGTAGGTGCATTTCCTGCCAAGAAATGTCTGTTCTGCCCATTAAACTACTTTTTCCCCTCCTGCCTTCCAACTCGACTTGATGGAGAGATGGGGGACGAGTGCAGCAGTTATAGTATCGCGTATGAGATTAGCGGCGATGGCGGAGAATGTCACTTTATCTTCCTCTGCCAGATCATTACATCTCATTCCTGGAGCCTTTTATTCCCTTAGGTTACTGTTTTTCCACTGTGAAGAGGCCAAATCGTTTAGACAGTAAATTGGTTGCTCCATTCGCTGCATCAACACTAGAGCCTGAATGGGAGATGTTCTCTTGCCTTAATGCTGCAGACAGGAGCACATGTTTCATGTCTAGATTCTACACTAGCATGTTGCAACAAACTGCTGTATTTGTTGGACGGCATTTCTATCCCAAACCAACAGTCGTCGGTTGTGGAAGGAGAATTTAACACACGAGGTTGAAACTACAACTCCCATAAACCAGTACTACAGTTGGCCATTAATTTACAGGACGAGTTGTACTTTCCCTGGCAGTCAGGGCCCATATACGTAGTTAAAATGTCTTCTGTGGAAGAATGATCGTTACAGTTAATCTGTCCATGATCTGAGCCCATTCAAATTTTATGAAAAAACTGTAGTTATCCACTTTCTGAGGTAAAGCAGACTAATGCAGCCTATATGATCGGTACTTGTTGGCCTAAATAGGCCTTTATAAATGTTAATGCAGGATTATTCAACGGTTTTGTATCAAGATGCCACTGTGCATGTTATTATGGATAGGTACCAATGCAGGATGTGTGTCTTGCTGCTTGCAAAGATTTGTTTTATTGTAAAAAAAAAAAAAAAAAAAAAAAAAAGTGAACTGGTGAGGAGAACACAGGTTCGGCTCCAGATTCATCCTCGGTTCCTCCAGCCATTGTTTAGATTTGTGAGACATCAGCAGCTCCTGATTTAATGTAATGAAGGACTGATTGAGTCAAACCAGGTTTCTGATGGAAACTACAGTAATACTGGACTTTCACACTGATATACTGTATATAATTGGTATTAATTCTTTTTAGGATATTTGGTCATATTAGTGCACATCTGAACAGTTTTTAAATATTATTTTGACAGGTGCCTAAGACTTTTGCACAGTACTGGGAATTAGTCTTCATTGCATTCAGCTGCAGAAGAAACTTAAGACAGTAAGCATGTCTTGGCTAGCTAAGGACTTTTGCTTCCAAGCTGGTTGTAGGTAATTGATACACGACAGGCAGGATATGATGAATTTGCCATCATGATAGTGTTACCTAAGGTATGCAAAAAAATATTTATATCCAGCCTATCCGAACGTAACGACTATGAAAGAACATATTTGTGGGCGGAGCATGGATATGCTCATGGTATGTTCCGACTACGAGCCTCAGCTTCGAACCGAACTCTGCCTCCGAAAGGTAGACGTTCACCACTGTATTGCTTCACACTACAGTGAGTTTCTACAGATGTCATAACACACGTAACTTCCTTAACCCCCCATCTCTGCCTTCGCTGTTAGAGCTTCAGCCATGGGTCGCTAACCAAACAGAAACCCACATCTTTAACAAACCGCCCATCGCTCTTCCTTTCCCTTTGTTATTATGTCATGTTACTAATGCCGGTTTTCTTCCTCAGTTGTTCATGTTGAGTTTGTCGTTTGTCTTCCTTTTCTTTTCTCTCTCTCTCTCTCTCTCTGCTTCCCTGCCTTTTCCCCTCCATTCATCCGTGTCAGTTACTAAGCGGCGCAAGGCCCACCTGAAGAGACTGGACCGGAGGTGGACACTAGGGGGCATAGTCAACCGCCAACAGAGTCGAGGTGAACAAACACACGCTCACACTCACACACACGCATGGATGCATGGGATATATGCAGGTAGGCTCAAGTGTGTGAACGAGCGCTTGCTTTGCGAGTGTGTGCAGGTGGATCAAGATGGACAACACTTTGTTTTTCACACAATATCTAAATGTATGTGATCAGTCAAGAAGTGTTTGTTGTCTAAATTTTGCTTCTTTAGTTTTGCACTAGAGGTAAGAGCTTAATGTAGCCAACGAGTCACAATGTCATCATTTAGACTGCATGCTAAATCCTCACACATGTCTGAAACCACAACAAGTTGATAAGTGATGTCACATGGATTTGCTTATGTGGTTTTCTTTAAAGTATATTTAAATCCATCAAATGTGGCAAGAGATGCTGGTAACACTTTACTGAAGGCCTATGTTGTAAGACCTACAGAAGTATTTCATGACAACTGAACCAAGGATCAGTCCACTGCCGTGCAATTAATGCTCACTGGAATAGGTATTTATAATTTTATGTCCCTTATTAAAAAGGCTTATCTACACAATATGGACAAAAGTATTTGGACACACCTATTTTCCAGGGTATGGAATAGGTCCCTTACTCCCAGTGAAGGGCAATCTTAATGCTTCAGTATACCGAGATATTTTGGACAACGTCATGCTTCTAACTTTGTGGACACAGTTAGAGGAAGAACCGTTTCTGTCCCAGCATGACTGTGTCCCAGTGCACAAAGCAAGGCCCGTAAAGACATGGCCGGACGAGTTTGGTGTGAAAGAATCCCATCGAACACCTTTGGGATGAACGGGAATAGAGATGGTGAGCCAGGGGACCAACTCCATATTAATGTTTTGAATGCAGTGTCATTAAAGTGCTTGCCAGGTGTCCCACTACTTTTGTCCATGTAGTCTATATATACTTCAATAAAGTGTTACCAAAATGGCAATAAGAGTTATAAGCTGTCATTACTTGTTACATTAGCTACATTAACATTGTACCATGACTGTAAAAACTAAAGAAAAAACATCAAGCACAACTTTGCTGATTGACTACATTTGGGATAAAGAGCTAAACTTGCTTTATTACCATTTTCATTCTGTTAAGGCTATAGAATCTGTTGGAACTAATTCATCACGGGAGATCTTAACTGTATGCACAAACATGTTCCTACACCTTTTCATTAAGCCCTCTTCACCCTTACTCGTGCACACACACACACACACACACACACACACACACACACACACACACACTCCTGGATGGTACACACTCTTAATCTAAACCGTCCGTCACTAGCCAACAACAACTCTGACCCATGCACCCAGAGCATGTTGGGTGGCCTGTTCCCATAGTAAAACCTTTATTAAACACCCCACACTTCACTAACAGAATGATTACTCATCGTAAAGGGAGTCGCCAAAGAGGGCTCTTCGTTTTTCGGAACGGCAGCATGAAAAGCTTTAGTGTGAAAATCCTAAACTCATTTAAATTTGTTTGATATGAAGCGATGAATAATGCATCTTTCAGTATTAGTTGGTTTGAAGATTAACAGTCTGAGACACCGAGTGCCTGAATGAAGGACTAAAAGAGACGTGTGGTTTTGAGTCATTGGTATTGAATTAACTTTGATATCACAGAAAGTGGATTAAAGTGGAAATTCTCGTTCCTTTGACATAAAACAAATGTATTGACATTTTCAGATATTTTATGCAATATGTGATGAAGCTGATTTTTCCTATTTGTTTATAATTTGCTTATAATTTGCTAATTATTTTTGTTCTCTATTCAGTTGCTTTTCCAATTAAATTTCCCTCTGAACGTCTGGTAACAGCTGAAGTGTAATGATTTAGATAGCATCCTTTTCGAAAATGTGGCATGTCATTCAGCAGAACTAGCAACATCCATGATGGGTCATTTTAGAGTGACTGTTGCTGGAATATTTGCAAAAAATTCATTATTATGATGGAGAAATCAAGAGATTCCTATTTTGCTGTGAAATTTTGTTTGCGTGTTTAAAGACACACTGTCACACTGCCAGCAATTGCCATTTGTAATCTTTCTGATTCTGATTCGCAGCATAATCTAGCTTAGTAGCGTAGCGACTTTAAAGATAAAGGTGGTATTTGGCAGACGCCCTTTATCCTCAGTGACTTACAATAGTTACGACTTTAAAGATAAAGGTACAGGGACAGTCCTCATGAAGTCACTGAGGGTTAAGTGTCGTGCTCAGGGACACAATGGTAGCAAGTGAGGGGTTTAAACCTCTGGTCATCGGGTTCACAGGGCAGTGTTTTACCTACTAAGCTACTGCTAAGCTCACCCTACCACTTTAGACTGGAAACTCAACACTATGTAGCGAACCTGAACTCCAACATTTGGTTGAAAAGGATTTGAACAATGCCTAATCCTTCTAAAGCTTCTATGAAAGAATACCCTTATGGAAAGAGCACGGATAGGTTGATTGTAGTTGAATTGGTGCGCTGGCTAGTCAGTAGAAACTGGCCTCTGTGACGCTGTTTCTCTGCCAGTTCTTTGCTGCCCGTTTTGCCAGCTAGCTTATGTTCAGAGGTGTTGGTTCTTTTCCTGGAGACTGCAAATCAAACTGCCAGCGTTGGAGTGATCGCACATGGCAATGTTAGGCTAGACGCTAATTCCAAAAACTCTACTAAAGATTTTTTTTTTTTAGCTCTTCAAATGGAAACAGCTTCTACTTAAAATGGACCTCCTCTAACACCATACCCAGATGGTGAAGGAGACCGTTGGGGTGACGTTGGGTGGAGGATGAATTGATTCATAGAGGAGTTTGAACTTTAAGAAGGCTTTGAAGATCGAACAGCCAGACGGCCCCTCGCCACAAACGTTGTTTCAGACAAGTTTCACTTAAAGCCTGTCGGGATTTTCTGTGTCTGGTTTGGACATAACCTGGAATGGTCTCCATAGTGACCTGCTGTCCTGTGCTGAGTCATAGAAACTTGGTGTGGCTGCGGTACTTTACAGTTTGTCTTTTGACTTCTTTGGAAGTATGTTAGTGTAGCAACAGCTATCCGCACTGTGCTGTTGTGCTGTTTAGATGTTGTGGAAAGTGAACTGTGCGAAGACACGCTTGTTTGGATGTGTTTGGCAGTGCTGACACACTGCGCTAGTTTACAGTTTATCTTTCTGCTGATTTGGAAGGGTGTTAGCTTAGCATGCTGCCAAGTTATGACATGTAGGGAGGTCGAGAGAAAACCGCTATTTATTTGTTTGTTGGGGGTGTGCGTGTGCGTGTGCGTGTGTGTGTGTGTGTGTGTGTGTGTGTGTGGGTGTGTGTTCCTGTGCCTCCTTGCACTAATAGGTGTGTGC
>JBBPDB010000083.1:20781576-20804444 GCA_037974465.1 Brachypetersius altus
CTCTCTCTCGCTCCCTCTCTCTGTCGCTCTCTCTCTCTCTCTGTCCCTGTCTCTCTCTCTGTTGCTGTCTCTCTCTCTGTCGCTGTCTCTCTCTCTCTGTCGCTGTCTCTCTCTCTCTCTCCCTCTCTCTGTCGCTCTCTCTCTCTCTTTCTCTGTTGCTGTCTCTCTCTGTCACTTTCTCTGTCTCTCTCTCTCTCTCTCTGTCGCTCTCTCTCTCTCTTTCTCTGTTGCTGTCTCTCTCTATGTCACTTTCTCTGTCTCTCTCTCTCTCTCTGTTGCTCTCTCTCTCTCTCTCTGTCGCTGTCTCTTTCTCTGTTGCTGTCTCTCTCTCTGTCACTTTCTCTGTCTGTCTCTCTCTCTCTCTCTGTGCCCCCCCCCCTTCTCTGTCGTTCCAGTCACAGTGGAAAGTGTGAAACTAGGGCAAAAGCCCACTTGGATGGAGTGTGTGTGTGTGTGTGTGTGTGTGTGTGGGTTGGGTGGGGGGTTGCAAGAGTAAAGTTATTGGTGGTGTAAGTCCTGATGAAAAACTTTTGACCTGGTGATAATTTACTGCCATAATGAACATAGAAAAGAGGTGTGCTATTTTCTCTTCCTTCTCTCTCTCTCTCTCTCTCTCTCTCTCTCTCTCTCTCTCTCTCTGTCTCTCTCTCTCTGTCTCTCTGGGCTCAGTTTACAAGCAACAGTTTAAGTTCATAGAGCGCAAGCGTAGTGTACTTCTGTTTTTTCGTGTTGGCGCACGACGCCACAAGTGCATGCAAAGCTAATGTGTTCTGGACTGGGCAGGATTTTTCCGCCAACTGGAGCAGTCCCTCCATCAAAATGAAACTGACGGTTGGAAAAATACGTTTTTTGAAGCATTCGTGCTTCTCTTCACTTTCAACACGCTTTCTTTGAGCTTGCAGTATGAAATGGGGAAAGAACCTGGACGCCAGGTCTGGAGTGTTGTGGCCCTAGTCCTTCACTGTGCACTATCATAATAGATACACACAATCTTTTACAGAATCAGACCAAGAAGCATTGGCTTATATAAATATAACCATCCTATATTATTTAACTAGACTGCTCCGTGTCTTCCTTTCGTATTTTAGTGTTTTTAACATTTGTTCCCCAATTTTCAACAGTTATCTCAGTTTATTTAGTATTAGTAAGCTGTGCCCTGTCTAAACAAGTGGGTAGAGAGAGTTATGTCGACCTTTCTTTTGTGTACGAGTCTTTGTTTTGGCTCGCCACACGCTGCTAATGCTAATTTCCTCTGGGATCAATAAAGTTTTCTGATTTAAAATGAAATTAAAGTGTTCTGGGAGCATATTTAGGGTTTGTTTTACCAAATCACTATACGCGGGTGCTCTCGGAACGTGACTGTATTTCCCTGTTACTGTATTTCCCAGTGGTTGGATTTATTCCTAAATATAGATTTGTGGTTCGATTGCACATGCAGGCCCTTCAGAATTGAAGCCACGTTCTCCCCAGAGTTCCTTTTGTTTTGTCAACTTAAAACATCTGATGGGACAGTATTTGTTATTGTGACTGTGGGCCAACAGTTTGCTGTAGCAGTAATCATAATGTGTGTGGTGAGTCCAGAATCCCCATTGCTGAAAACAAGCTTACAAGTTATTAAGGCAGCTTGCCAACGTCCATGCAGGCCATGTCAAACACTCTTAATGTACTGGGAGCAAGAGCATTTGAAATGCAATAGAATGCAGTCGACTGATGTTGTTTTTTCTTTCTCTCTCTCTCTCTGTCTCTCTTTTAGTTGAATTCGAATCAAGATTTATTGGCATGAGTGAAGCGAGTATAATCACAGCATAGAAACTGTTATACTGTGGGATATGTTCTGGGTAATTGTGAAGCTGATGGCAATAATACTAGTGAAAACAATAAAAAAAAAAATTAAAAAAAAGGTAGTAACACTGATAAGCAAACCAGAACTTCTTATGCTTGAGGTGCTGGTAGGGACCAGCAGGGTCGAATTGGACTATTCGTTAGTCTCCATTAAGGAGGAGGTAGTCACTAACACGCTGGCGTGTTGCTTTATTAATGTTTACTTTGTAGCAAATGAGGCCGTGTATCTTCTAACAAAGACACATTTTCAAATTGTGTTAGTGTCACCGATTCTGTTTTCTTTAGACAGTGTAAAGGAGCTGATTGCCGTTTTTTTAATCCAAAACTCTCACTTTGGGGCTAAATGAACATTAGATGTCAGCACACGCCCAGTGTTATCTGTTATCAGCGCAACATAAATAGCATTCGAATAACCTGAAAATCGGCTGATTGTCCTTTTGACTGGTTCAGATTGTGATTCCGTAGTTCTTTCTGGACTTTTTCACCTTTTTCACAGCTCGCTCTCTCTTTCTGTGTGTGTGTCTGAATCTCTTTCTCTAAATCTCAGAGGAGAAATACATCACTGTGCAGCCCTACGCCAGTCAGGGAAAGGACGAGATCGGGTTTGATAAAGGAGTCACCGTGGAGGTAATTCAGAAGAACCTGGAAGGATGGTGGTATATCAGGTAAATATGTTTTTTTTTCTTGCTGAATTCGCTTAGTAACGTTCCACACCACTTCCACCAAGAGGTGATGGATGACGGAACCGCCTACTGATGGGCCTGTTTGTGACAGAGAAAAACACACAAACTAAATAACAAACAGTTTTAACGTTTTAAGAAGTCAATTTATGGGACAAGCTCTTTGTTTTACAGCTCCGCTTAAATATACGGTGGTGCTCCATGCAGGCATTTATCAAGTGTTTCCTCATGCTTGCAGAAGCTTGAGCTCTACCAGCAGCTCTATGGGTCTCTTGTTAAAAGAAGAATTATGTTTTCTTATGAGCGAAAAGTCTCCTGACACGTTAGCTTTCTGTGTTCCTTCTCTCTCTCTCTTTCTTTCTGGTTCTGTCTCTCCTTCCCTCCCCCTTGTTTATCGTTTTTCTTTCCCCAGAGGGCTTGTGGGTAAATTTGTTCTCTCGGCTGGAAGAGAGAATGAGAATCACATGGTGTTCTGCTTTAGGTCCCGCTGACACTCAGTCGCACCCTCAACTGGGGCTGCTCTTGTTTATTCGGAGATACTGTTTAAAGGGGTGGCCCTGCTAAATTAAGAATGATGATACATTTCTTTATTGGAGGGAGAAGAGCCACAGTATCCCTTTGGCCCAGGCGGGTGTTTTACCACCTGAATGATTATTATATTATATTTCATTTTAAAAGGAATTAAATGAGAAGGGGGCTGAATAAAACCCACTGTGTGAAGAAGTAGACCGTTATTTCTTTTTCGTTTTGAGGAAGTGCTGCCCCCTAGTGGCCAGAGCAAGAGTCAATAGACACTCTGAGGAATTGAATTTGACTGGTCAGCATATTTTGGAGTTTTGACACAAACATAGCGTCTAGATGTCAGTCTCTGTGAGTGCTGTTGCGTCATGGTAATCACTTGAAGGAATGATTCATAGGTTGGCATGTTTTCATCATTTATGTCGTAGGTTTGTGCTGGAGGTGACGGCTGTGTAATCATGGTTTTTGCATTTTAGTGAAGTGAAAGTGAATGTAAAAAAATGCACTTTCTGCCCCAAAAACATCATTTCTGCCCCAAATGGGGGAGTTCAAGTATCTCGGGGTCTTGTTCAGAGTGAGAGTAGAGGACATCGGGAGTAGGACAGACAGATTGGGACGGCGTCTGCGGTTTTGTGGATGCTTAACCATTCTGTTGTGGTGAAGAAAGGGCGAGCTGAGGTGGTTCAGGCACCTTTTCTGTGCAAGTCCCACCGAGAGGAGGCCCTGGGGCAGACCGAGGATATGCTGGAGGGACTGTATTTCTCAGCTGGCCTGGAAACACCTCGGTTGTCCCCCAGTAGAGCTGGCGGAGGTAGCTGGGAACAGGGAGGTCTGGTCATGTCTGCTGAGGTTGTTCCTCTGCATTTATGCAAGGGGACGGTTCTTTACTCAAGTGGTGCCATTGGCAGTCCTGGGATTTGAACCCATGACCTTCTGATGACAGGGGCAACTTCCTAACCACCAGGCCTCTAACTGCCCCAAATGCTGTGTCAGTCCTTATGGAATCATAGCTGTATCGTTTTACTAAGGAAAACAGATTTTACATGAAATAAAAAAAACCCCATTGCATTGTATGTGTTTACTTTGCGGCATATTATAGTTTCATTCTATGTGCGCCGTCACCTAGCAACTACCTCTACTTGTTTTGCTCTTGGAAATTATCATGTATATTTTTAAACATCAGTCCATGTATGGAAAGCAAACGTGCATTTCTCATTTGGCTAATCCTGGCACATTCCCATCCACAATTGTTGTGGATCGGTGCATTCTTCCTGCAAAATAAAGCACATCAATCATCAATTTTTCACCTCATAATACAGAAGTAAAAGTCTGTCCTGTGCCTTACAGGTACCTGGGGAAGGAGGGCTGGGCCCCGGCCTCATACCTGAAGAAGCTGAAAGACGACCTGTCCCCAAGGAAGAAGACCCTGACTGGCCCGGTGGAGATCATTGGCAACATCATGGAGATCAGCAACCTGCTGAACAAGAAAGCTGTCAGCGAGAAGGACGTGCAGACGGACGGAGAGCAAACCTCGCCGGAGCGTCACATCTCCAAGAGTGAGATCAGCCTCCCAATGCCATGTACTGCTGAAGCAGGGCAGGCCATGACAGCCAGCACTGCCGCAGCAGCAGGCTCAGGCTGTGGAGCAAGCACCATCCTACAGGACAGCAAGCCAAAGGCAGAGCCAGGGTCACCCGCTATAGCAAGAGTGGCTCCGCATCGTGTTGAAATTGGTAAGGACAGACAAAAGTTTGAATATGATGCAACAAGTTAGTGTTGCGTATAGTGTACCGTTTTTATATGATACTGTTATATTGTATAGTGTTGTTTTATTGTTTATTTTATTGTGCTGCTTCTTACTTTCATCGCTTGTACTGTCCCTTTTTTGCTGTAACAATGTAAAGTTCCCACTCATGGGACTAATAAAGGGTTATCTTATCTTATCTCACATTACCTTATATGTCATGGACTTCAACAACTTTGTGGCTGCCTGTTTTTAGTTTGATATTTGAATGGTGATGGTTGTAAACTTGCTGCAGATGATCCATTTGAATTAAGCGAAGAGTATATAAATATGGTTTTGTGGTTTTTTAACTAGGCTTTGAAGCAGTAGGTAAGCAATTCTTTCTGTGGGTATATGACTGACAACTAAACATTTGTGAAATAATCAGTTTTTTCAGACCATGGCTTGTCTGTGAGAGTTTAATCACTAGGCCTTGTGATAATTATCGTTCATGCCCACCGCATCTGCTTTTGTTCATGTCATTTAAATGTCAGTGTAAAGGTGGCACTTGCTTGATAATCACGGAGTGTGCAGTGTTTACTAATTGCATCTTTGTTGTGTCTAGGACCATCAGACATTTGATCTATTTTTTCCTCCATTTGCAGGATCTCCAAACCTCAGACAGAAACCTCCCCCGCGAAGAGAGACAAATCTGGTAAGTTTTATATATATATATATATATATATATTTATATTCAGTGTTGTCATTATTTCATAATTTCCACTGTTTTCTTGACTCTTCATGATTCCAGTTGCCAAAGCCTCCGGAGCCCCCTACTGTGGAAGCGGAGTACTACACCATTGCAGAATTTCAGTCCTGCATCTCAGATGGCATCAGTTTCCGTGGAGGACAAAAGGCTGATGTAAGAACCATTTATGCAGAAAATGTGGGATAATCACTGTAATAGGTCCCCAGTGTGGCACACAAGGTTTACGGCTCCATGTAGAGGAGCCGTATTAGCTGTATTAGGGTTAGTATATTTAATTGGAGACATAATGTTTTCTGAAAACGATTTTTTTTTCACTGACTCATCACAAATAATTAATTGATTGTACGATTGTATTTTGAAGGTTATATTCTAAGCTGCATGATGGGTGTAGATGCTGTTTTATTATACAGTCATTTGTAATGTGACCTCCAGGTGATAGAGAAGAACTCTGGTGGCTGGTGGTACGTCCAGATTGGGGACATGGAGGGTTGGGCACCTTGTTCCTATATTGACAAGCGCAAAAAGCCCAATCTCAGCAGAAGAACCAGCACACTGACCCGGCCAAAAGTTCCACCCCCAGCACCGCCTGTCAAAAGGCAAGACTCTGAGGACACATTCTCTTCAGGTGGTTGCACCTCCAAAGCCCCAGAATCCCCTAGCAGGCCTGTTTATGAGGAGCCAGAGTATGACATTCCTGCCATTGGCCCTGATTTAGAGTTAGACGCAAGCATAAAAAAGGACGCAAGCTTAAAAAAGGACACAAGTATTAAAAAGGACACAAGTATAAAAAAGGAACCTCGTCCTGTGCAGATCAAAAGCAGCAAGGCTGCTGCTGAAAGAATTGCTCAAGCCACAGGCAAAGCCTCACCTCTTTTGCTTGTGAAGAGCTCCCCTTTCAGGAATGAAGATACCATTGAAAATGCCTCCAAGGAAGAGGCCATTTATGAAAATGACGGCTTTAGATTCTCATCTGATGACTTTGCCTGTACTAGAGAATCCAGTTGTGGTGATTTAGAACCGCTAAGGAGCCGCACGTTGGGCCGTAAACCACTAGGGTACTCCTCTTCACCTGGGGAAGGAAAGTCTCTCAGGAATCCTCCAGATTTGTACAGGAGTCACTCACTGAATCGTCCTGAGAAGACCAGCCCTCGGTTATATTCAGATGAATCCGGACGCAATCCCAAACGAGAGCCTGTTATGCGTAAAGATGTGGAAATCCGGATTGGTCAGAGTCCCTCCACTCGGCCGAAACCGGTGGTCCGACCCAAGCCTCTTCTGAGTAAGTCTGAACCACAGAGTCCAGAGAGAATGGACATCAGTAGCTTGCGACGCCAGTTGCGTCCCACAGGTGCAATTCGGCATGCGGTAGTCCGTGCGGCACGCGGTGGAGAAGACTCCGAGACGGCCTCGGTGGTGTCATCGGAGGACTCGGTCTCATCTCGAAGCAACTCAGACCTCTCCAGCATCTACTCCAAGGGCAGCCGGGGGGACTCTGATTATGAAGCTCCCTTGTACCGTACCACAGATTCCTATGAGCGGGCACAGGACTCTGAGATCAGCTTCCCAGCTGGTGTAGAGGTAGAGGTACTAGAGAAGCAGGAGAGTGGATGGTGGTATGTCCGCTGGGGTGCAGAAGAGGGTTGGGCACCTACATTTTACCTGGAACCTGTTAGGCAACCTTCTGATATAGGTGTCCCAGATCCCCTTGATGGACCTCTGGCAGAGCTTAACAATACCAGCAAGTCTAACAGTCTGGAGAAGAACGAGCAGCGTGTGCAGGCCCTCAACAACCTCAACCAGCAGAATGTACGGAGAGTGAATAATGCCAGCCCACCCATACCCTCTAAGCCACCTGGGGGCTTTGGTAAACTGTCTACTCAGCTCAATGGTTCAGGTGTGCGAATGCGGAATGGCATTCGTCAGGCAGCAGTGCGACCGCAGTCTGTTTTTGTGTCCCCACCACAGCCGGTAAAGGATACTAACGTGTACACAGGGTCCTTAAGGCGTAACGAATCGCTAGGTGCCAGCGATCACGTGAGGTCCAGCGGCGGCGTGCGCCGAAACTCCTCCTTCACTGCCGTGCGGCCACAGCCGGTCACTGATGTGCGCTTGAGGTCTGGAACCACCACAGCCGCACCAGCCGGAAGTTCTAGCCCCTTGATTGCCCAGAGAAACGGAATTCCCGTATCTACGGTAAAGCCCAAACCCATCGAAAAGACTCATCTCATTCACAACAACCTGCGCGAGATCTACGTTTCGATTGCCGATTATCGTGGAGACGAGGAAACAATGGGCTTCCCTGAAGGCACCAGTCTGGAGGTTCTAGAAAAGAACCCTAACGGTTGGTGGTACTGCCAGGTTCTAGATGGCCTACAAGGACGCAAAGGCTGGGTACCATCCAACTATCTGGAAAGGAAGAAATAGCGCCCCTATGCCCCGCAATGAATGTCACTTAAATATTTCCTTTTATGTTCTTTTGTTATCAAATTCTATGAAGAGGACTTTTTTGTACCAATATGAAAAATGAGACACTTTAGTGCTGGTTTACTAAAAGAGTACCCAAGACTCTAAAGACGATCCATGTCGCGGGTGTGGAGAACGCGTATATAAGAATTCAGAAGAAGTCATTGGGCAAAATCAGGGGTTGGACATCCCAGTGTCTTAAGTATGATTCCAGTTTGAAACAAGTAGAACATACTCGAGCCTTTCAGAAAGGGTTTTACACGGATAATGGAAAGATCCGGGCAAACGCTGAGAGAAATTCCAGCCCGAAATTTTATGCCGAATGGGTGCCTTTGTCCATCGCTGACTGAATGTTAATAGGAATCATTTGAACACCAGTGCTCAGTATCAGTACCAAAATCCAACTCAGTGCCATAGGCCTATGAGCGCAGAAGTCACCAAAATTATTTTGCTACGTTACACAGAGAGAGAGAGAGAGAGAGAGGGAAAGTGAGAGAAAGAGATATTTTCCGCATTGAAGTAAATGGGAGTCAACACAGAAAAGGAATGAAAACTTTAAGCACTCAGAAACAAAAGAATGTAAGACATCGGAGACGCAAATAACAAACGGTGTTTACCATCGAGTGCAGTTATAGATTCCGAGCGTACATTTGATTCTCTCTGTTTTTTTTTTTTTTAAACGTTTGTTCAGTTTTTTTGTCGTTTTGTATCTTGTGCATTTTCATGCCTTCCTTAGAGATGTATTTCTGCTTTCTTGTGACATCCGTGCAACTCTTTAACGGCCTGGAAAAATAAGTCCCTCAACGAGATGCTTTCCGTCGTGTGATCTCTCGTTCATTCTGAAATGTCTCAGCGAGGGTTTCATAATTGGCTTCACTTTTTATGCTCTTCACTTTCTTTTGCCCCCTCACCCCCACCCCCACCCCTCAACAAAGCCCAACTAGCGTGAATAAAGGATCACTTGATTGATTAATGCATACGATGTGGTGCAATTATGTGTAACTCACATTTGACAGAGAAATGGATATTATATCACAGTTTATTTTTGCATTCGAATGCTTTTTTACCCACCTCATATCTGGGGGTCAAGCCCTAGCAAGGTTTAGTTTACAAAGTGCAAATAGTCCTGTTTTTCTTCTGTCAATATCGGAAATACAAAAGTTGCAGAGAACAGGATTGTGTATTTATTGCTGCTCTAGGTGTGCTATATTTACTGCTCTTGCAGTGATTTTTTTTTTTGTTTTTGGAAAATTCAGTACTGGAAAATGTGGCATAATATTCGCCAGTCGATCCCAGGGAATTAGTTACATAGCGATTAGCCCAAAATGTGATCAAACCAAAGCAGAATGCCAATACGTTTGCTAGTTTGTTTTTGTTTTAGTCTAGTATTTATTTTGTGGGTACAAAGAAATACGGTGTATTCAACAAACCCAAACGAGGTTTCAGAACTGAGCAAAATAGATATTTAATAACCTATATCTGGAAGCACTTGATTTTTTTTTCTGCCCAAAAAAAAAGCACATTGATATGCAACGTTAATTTCAACATTACGATATTGCTGGGCAGTATTGGATTCAAAGTTGAAGTTAAACAGTAGGCAGTTGAACTTTTAGCAATTCTAGTTTATTTGCGTTAAAAATTAACATGGAACCGCCATTTGTAGTACGCAGTTATACTGTCCGGAGAAATAATTAATACATTGGAAATTTTTGTCACAGTTTTTTAATTCTACCCCCTTTGACAGCCCCGATTTAACTAAAAAACAATACATAAAGAAAAGAATAGAAAAGAAAAACATGGTGTTGAAAGGCTGATGTTCAAGACTGCTGAAATATTTTTCTAATGAACAGTGCAGTGTGAACTCTCGGGTTAAGCACTAACGTGTTTTTTTTGTTTGTTTGTTTTATTTTTTTCTGCTGGACAGTATTATAGTATTAAACAAATTTAAGTACCTGCTAGATTGCAGTTATATTCTATTACGCAGTAGTATATTTTTTGTTTGTTTGTTTCTATTCTTGTTGTTGTGTGATCGCACATGGACAATAATGATGAACGAGGTGGTTCATTTGTTGTGAGTCGATGCATTCGTGTTTTCTCCCAAAGCAAAAATGCATCGATTTTAAAGATGCAGTGTACTTCATCAGCACATTATTTATTGAACAGAAATTGTTGGGATTTTTTTCGTTGTGTATTTATAGTTATTTAATTTTAAGTTTTCATTACCTCTTCTCATTTTTTACTCAGTGCTTGGCCCTCAGTCTTGCAGTGCAGTGATGTCTGCACTGGAGGCTCCTTTCAGAAGCACCCTCTAGTGGCACAGATTGGCTACTGCTATATTCTTTCTTTATTTTTATATATATATATATATATATATACTGCCACTGACCTGGTTCCATTTTCATTGGAGACAACTTAAAACTGTGTATTAACTGAATGTTTTTGAACACAATGCAGCTAAACTAGAATTGACCTTTTTTCTTTTCTCTAAAGATTTTGTTTCCCACCAAGGCTGATTGCTGCACCTTTAGCAACTATGGACACTTCCTCTCTCATTATTGAGCCTTCTGTAATGCCAGATTCTGTCATTTTTTGTTTCTTTGCTACTCCCTCCCTCCATCTGGGTTGCCAGACAATCAAAATTATAATCGGGATAAAGAAATTATAAGAAATTTCATTAAACTTAGATGAACCTGTGGGTGAAAAAAAAACAACATTTACTTACTAGGGATATGTGTGACTGTGTACTTTTCCTCATTAATAATGATGATGATTTTGGCCATCGCAGCAATAATTCTACACCAGATGCCACAATGGGCTGGCAGTCTTGTTGGGAGGCTTTTAAATTGAAAAGTGAATTTTTAAAAGAATAAGAGTCCTCTGCCCGTTCCCTGCTCTTCGACGAAGGCGTTATAGAAATGTGTCGACTCACTCCAACGCTTTCAGTGGATATTGCTTTTGTCAAGTAACTTCCATTTACATTTTAAAGCTTTGGGGTTTTTTTGCATTTGCAATTTACAAGGGAAATATTACGTCGCGCTAGGCCTTTTTTTCTTCGTGTTATGTACTTGTGTATCATCAAACTTTTATTTTGTTTCTTTTTTTTTGTTGTACTTTTTTATGTTTTTGTCAAAGCAAAAGTATTACAATGTGTTAATTTCCTTTATCCCAGTTTGTGTTCCTGTAACCCTTCCTCCAGCCAGCTCCCTGTGTTGTGGATTGATGGAAGGAGGGTTATGTCGACATAACGCAGATTTTACGAGGAAATGTGCAATAGAATAATAGGGATCGCACCAAATATAAAGGAACTGCAAAGTCGTAGGGGTCAGAGTTTTTGGGTTTTTTTGACCCATTCTTTTTAGTGTCAAGATATTTTCGTGTCAAATCAAGTCAAATTTGTATGATTTTGTCAACCATGTCATGTTTTTTTTTTTTTTGGTCTGTCATCATATTATTGAAGTCGTGATCCCACAATATATGGACACAGGGTCATCCTCACAAACACACTTGCAGATGTGCAGCACCAACCAGTCTGTAACTCTCCTCCCAGGACTCTAATGTGCTGGGATGCCGCTGCTGTGTTGGCTTGTCACCATGGCAGCAGTCGACTCTGACCATGCCTGAAGCTCTCTGACATTCTGTCATAAGGCCATCACCATTTTCCCCTCCCTTCTGCGCCGGTGGGGTAAGAACAAAGTGAAACGTTGGACTTCTCCCCCTCCGCTCTGCCAAAGGTTGGATATTTCACTCCTCATGGCTGTCTATTACCCCCCATTTACATTTTCAGATGTGTCTGCGGCTTCCGTTTGTCAGCTTAGCCTTTAGAACTGTAAACCAGGGGACCCGTTTTCAATATTCATTGCTAAGTCAAATCGCAAAGGCTGTCATTAAATGTTTTGTAATTTAGAAACAGAACAAAATCTAAGAGGAGGAACAAAAAGCTGTTTCTGTCATGAAATGGTCCTGCCTGTGGTAAGGTTACTTTATGACAGCGATGACCTCGAAATGCACTAGACCTTCTCTCAGATGCCCTCAGTTTTAGTTTTAGTGAGAGAACCTTAATCCAGGCTATGGAGAACTAGAGAATCCCACTCTTTCACCTCAAGACCTTTTTTTTTAATATATAATCTGTTGCTTTAAAGTGAAGAGGATTTTCCCTGAGAAGAGTTTCTGTCTTTCAGATGTTCTTGTTCTCGCAAGGGAAGCTGCTCACAGTTACTCTGAGCTTTCCCTATTTGAAAAGTCGGCCAAGTGAAACCGAACTGATGCAACACCGCTGTCTGCCATCACTCGGCACATAGATTCTCTCTCTCTCTCTCTCGGTCCCTCTCTCACTTGCTCATGTGCTCCTTTCCTCTCTCGTTCTTCATTGGAACAAATTGACTGTCTTTGAGGCATGGCTAACCATAAGCCCAGTAATCTCGAGCAGAAGCCTAGAATAGTTTAAGGCTATACTTTTCTCTTTTTTCCCCCCTCTCTCTACTTCTTACTAATGTTTCAACAGCAGATGGTGTATTCTTCTGGCATGTTTCTCGAATACCTGAGACAGAAATTCCAGCTCGCTAGCCGCTCTTACAAGCTGAGTGTTTTCTACTTCTTTTGTCCATTCTGTGCCTCAGGCAAGATGTTGCATTGGATTAAGATCAGATTCCTTGCCTGTGATCGCAGTCAGCACTAATACTTTTGTAAAAACACTTTTTTTTTTTTACAGCGCCAGGTTTGGAAGGAGCAGAATAGATTGTGAGCGAAACAAGGCAGGGTTTGTTGAAGTGTGTGAATGTGTGTGTGTGTGTGTGTGGCTACGTGAGTGTGCGTAGAGATGGTTCGCATGTCAGTGGGGTCATAAGAAGGTGGCGAGAGAAAGTCGATGGTTGGAGTGTGTGTCAGTCATGTTGGGACTCGGTCAGGTAACACTAGATCAGGCTGGACAGCTGTAATGGACTTGTTCCAATGTGTTTTTAGTCGAGTTTGACAAGTGCGGAAGGAAAAAAAAAAAACTCCAGGAGAGGAGCGGGAAGGCCAGGCCTCTTTGATAATTGGTGCTCAGTTCAAGGTCTGAGAGTGAATCGGTTGCAGTTGAAGAAAAAAAAGGTGCAAACTTGACGACAGCTCATCTGTGCCTTCGGCTGAAGCTCCATGTAAAGCTCTGCCTCGGGCTACAGCGCTGCCGAAAACAAACCGCTTATTGCTCCTGCTTTGGTAGATCATAATGTCTGGCACTGAGGGACTTTTGGTATTCCGCTCCACTCCCTTCATTAAGACGGAGAAGTTTGCAGCACTGCAGGCACGGCGTGCCACTGTGAAATCGCATTAGCAAAACCAGTCAATTAATTACAGCTCTTCAGGGGTTTCTATGCTGAATTTAAATGATGGCTTAACGCAAAAAGTCTATCCGGTGGAGGCCTGTGGACTTGAACTGTGGACAGACTGCTGCAGAGTGTAGCCAAGTCCATTTCCACACGGGCCGTTTGCAGGCCAGCAGCAGTTTTAGAGCTGCAGGTTCAGGGCATGGCGTGGTTTTAGTCTAAGGTCTGTTTTTGTCTAAAGTTATTAACTAAGTCAAGTTAGCTAACTAAATTATTAACTATTATTAATAGAGGTGGAGAATACTTCAACCACCTATCTTCATAGAATTGCTTTATATCAACATTGGACAGAAGTTTGACCAGTATTTGATTATATTTGGGCCGAACCTTGTCTCAATACTTTTGTCCATTTTACTAAATTCTTTAGGTCAATGCATGGTATATGTTTCTGTAATGCTAAAGGTAGAAGCTATTGTCTAAATGTTTATTTATCTGCCCACAATTCCTGCATTGGTGCGTCACAAATGAATAACTTTTATCATTGGATTAAAAAAAAAAAACATTTGGAAATCCCAAATTTTGTCCAGACAGCTGAAAAATAGCCTCCAAGCTACTTAGCTGTTATACTGATACAAGCTACATGTTATGTTATGGTAATCAAACACATTAGTCTAAATCCAAATCATGCCCTCAGCTTTGATAGCATGACTGCTGTATAAAGAGCTGACCTGACTTGAGTCTTTGGTGAAGAGGTGACGTAGAGAAAGCTAGCCGTATGTGTGGTCTGGTGAGATGGTTGAAGTGTTTTTGAGGAATTCTGGTAGGTTTATAGTTCACTTTTGGTTTTATTTAGCGTGGGGGTGAGGTGGGAAGACGTGATGGAACTGGATGTGAAAGCTACAGGGTGCTGGCGGGCTGCTGCTGTGATTTTTCTGCTCTCCGTCATGAACATGCTGGGCCTCACTAATGTCTCGCTGTTTGCTAGCTCTGTCGCTGCTTGACTCTCTGTTGTAATTACTGAGTTTGTCGTGTTAATTAACAGCCGCCGGAGCACAACGGCTCTCCTGAAAAGCCGCCGACCGCCGGGGTGTTGCGTTGAGTGCCTCCGTGTCAGCTATAAACACGCCATTCAAAGCTGGATTCGCTAATCAGCTTCTCCAACGGTCGCCTCCCTTGCTTGCGTCCTTCTCAACTAGCCCTTTGAAAAGGGGGGGGGCTCTATTATACCTTCTTCTTTTACAAATGTCGAAACAACACTATTTTTTTTAACTGGGTCTGCCCGATAGGAGAAATGTGTAAAGGCTTTTTTTGTCTCGGGAAAGCATTTAGTCTCATTTCTAAATGTTTTCTCCCAAACCCCATTCTTAGAGAAAAGTGTAGATTAACAGGTATTACATTGAAAGCAATTCAAGAGATGAAGGAGGAAAGTACACTAAATGGACAAAAATATTGGGACACACCTGTTTTTCCAGGATTTGCAGACCAAGATATTTTGTTCAATTGTATGCTTCCAACTTTGTGGACACAGTTTGGGCAAGAACCTTTTCTATTCCAGTATGACTGTGTCCCAGTGCACAAAGCAAGATCTATAAAGGAACAACTTGACTGGCCCACACAGAGCCCTGACCTCAACCACCATGCAAAATCTTTGGGATGTACTGGAACGGAGAATTTGAGCCAGGACTTCTCATCCAACATCAGTGTGTGATCTCATAAATGCTGTACAAAGTGAATGGCCACAGGAACGCTCCAAGAAGTGTGGAAGCTGTTATAGCTGTAAAAGGGGACCAACTTTATATTAAAGTCTGTGTATTTAAATGTAATGTTTTTGAAGGCCCTGTTGGTGTAATAGTCAGGTGTCCCAATACTTTTGTCCATTTGGTGTGTCTGCTTCTGCACACACAGACCAGATTTCAGAAGAAAGAAACTTTGTCTCAGCCTGGTTTGAAAGAAGGCTCAAACATGTCCAGAAGTGAATGAGAATACAGGGGGTTATTTTCTTTAGACAGTCGCAGGCTTTCATTTAGACCCCAATACAGTTTTTGAGAGTCTCTGGGGAGGGTGTAGGCCTAAATGGACATACGCTGGAAATCCAGAACCTTTTGAAGAATGCAGTCGGAATGACAGTGGTGCTAAAGCTCTTTTTTACTCTGCTACTCAAATGCAAATCATCTTTCATTTCTTCATGAACCCGAATGTTTGATTTGCCGACTCCTATTTTCTAAGGTATACATAGTACAGCTTTCGAAGATGACCTTACCGCTTTAGTTTGGCAATTTGTGAAACTGCTTTGCATCCGAACCATCCTATGCAGAGTCCTGGAGCACAAAACTTCTCTCCGAAAAAACAAGCAAAAAAACAAAAAAAAAAAAACAAATATAATTTTTTATGTATTTCTTTTTTACGTATTTTCTTTTGTTTCGTTCTGTGTTTTTATCTTTTTTTTGTATCTTGTTCATGTTGACATTGTATCTTGCATCGCCCTTGAAGAAAAAAAAAAAACACAATAAAGTGTATCGTTCTTGTTCTTTCATCTCAGTCATGTGTTTATCTGTATTGTAGAGATCACCCAAGCATTGATGGACTAATACATTTAAAAAAGAGGCTCTGACTGGATCCTTTATCTTTATTTATAAGAGATGACAGAGTCAAATAATATAGATGTATGTGTTTGGACAGCAGTGCTTCAGGTAAATTGTGCAGGACGACGCGTGGAAACGCAGAACTGATGGAGATGAATGTGAGCCACGGGTGCGGTTTGCTGTACGAGATTTAAAGGAAGAATATGACATAGAACGGTGGCAGCCGGAATGATTTATTAGCTGCAGATTGTTTTGCTCGGGACGGCAGATTGTCGGTGCGTTTTAGAGATTTCAATTTTACAAAAAATGTAACTAATGCTACTCTGTTTATGATGTGTATTTTTGAGGGGTTTCCATTGTGCATGATCGTATGGCAGTAATCCTGCATCAGCAAATTTTCATCCCGATAAACCCCAAACACCCACAGCAGTCATTAAGCCCGTTTGGAGACATTGAAAAAAAAGGATATTTCTCTACACTAGGGGGCAGTAGAACCTTGACAACCTGACAACTGTGGCTTCAATCAGCCAGCGACTGTACTCCAAGCATGCCTGAGAGTAGTCGCAATTATGTAACCTCACTAGAGATTGCATGATACCACTATATCTTCTGTGATACCTATACTGATATTAAAAACTACATGTGCTGATTTTAATTCAAGCTATATCATAAAAGTTGGATTCAAACACACTCAAACCCCCTCAAGAAGAAATACACAGTTAAAAGCAAGACCTCACACTGTGTGCTACAGGATCAGATCTATTCTTTCCTTTTTTTTGTGGAAACATCAACACAGATTGGTACCATCTCCAGGGCTTGGGTGGTCTGATGGTTAGGGAGTTGCCACTGTGATCAGAAGGTTGTGGGCTTGTGGCATCACTGAGGTTCCCTTGAACAAGGTACCATCCCTGCACACTGCTCCCCGGCTGCTGTGATGCTGGCTGCCCACTGCCTCACTTGGTGAATGGGTTAAATGCAGAGAAAGAATTTCACGCTGTTCACACTGTGTGCTGTGCTGTGGTGTGTTCAGACGTGACTATAAAGGCCCAGTTTAAGTCCAGTCTCTCCAAACTGAGCAGAGTTATTAAGCCATCGAAGGCAGATTGACGCACACGTGCCCTACAGTTTAATGAGGTCCACCCTTTGGTTGTATATCACTGACTCCACTTACACTTTCAACGCCTTCAACCACTCATTCAGGTCAACTCTCCGAGCAGAGATCACGTTTGAGGGGGCAAAACTGATTACAGATCAGTTCAGAGGGCAGAGAGCCTATAATTAGTCCTCAGCACTAACGTGGCTTCAGGAAGTTGTCTGGTGATTAAAACTGATCCTAGATGAGACACCAAAAGGGTCACAGTGCTAAGAGCATGTAAAACATCCGCCCTCCTGAATAAAGCATTAGGTAGCTTCGTTATTTGCATTTTTTTCAGTACACTGGACACCAACTATGTACAATTGAAAAGGGTCTAAGTTCTATTTAGTATTAGTCTTAACATGCTAAGCAGTCGTAATATGATTTTTGATAATAACAATCCATCAAAAATACCATTTTATAAAATCCAAAACAGTTCCAGTGAGCAGGGGATGAAAGAAGAGAGGAACGCCGCGTAGCTGAAACACATTTGGAAAGTTTATTGACACAATCATTTTATGACTCACACTAAACAATGCTTACAAACCAGTCACTGACTGCAAAACTAGCTTTAAAATAAACACGCCGGACATTTCCACGATGGAAAAATTGCGTTTCCACACCACCCAAAGTGGCTCTAATTGACTGATTGAGCGTTTCGGTGAATCAGTGATGCATTGGTCACTGGAAAGTGGGCAATCGCAGCAGTGTGATTCATCTGTTTGGTCCCATTGTTCACCAATGGGCACGGAAGTGAACAGAACATATATGTAACATAGTTACGGGTGTAAATGGATCGAGAAAAGCTTTTAGTGCTCAAATGAACAAGTGGTTTTGAAATTTCATTATGACAAAATGGCTGGAGAGTCATTTAGGCTGTTGTTTGTTTTAAAACCTGGAATAAATAACCAACTAATGTGCCCTTAAAAATCATTGCCATGTTGCATTAAACAACGGCCTGAATGCTGTTCCTGCTTACAAAAAAACAGAACTTTTTTCGACGCTAGAGGTTATTATCTGTACCATATATTCTAAAGGGTCAACACTTAAATAAAGTACATTACAGGGTCGACGACAATCAGAAGCAGAGCCAGCTGAAGTGTGTTTGGGACTGTGCGTCCTTATATAGGTCCTCGGTACAAATAAACAAAGAAATTAAGAAAAAATTCATTCCAATGTATTTACTGTACGTATGAAAAACTAGACTATACAAGATAGTTCTGCTTTGGACAACTGCAAAATTCAGTACTATACAGGATAAAGGGGGCAAAATAAATAATCCTTTTTTTTACAGCTAGTTCGTTAAATCTATTATATATATTTTTGTTTTGGGACACACTTCTTCCGTATTGGATTAACAATTTGGTCAGAACACCATCATAAAGGTGCTACATCTCCCCGGGATGAGGGATTTTTTTTTTTTTTTTTTTTTTAGAAATGTACAATCAAAGACTTTATAAAGTGACTGAAAAAAACATAAAAATTGCCTTTAAATGCCATAGGCTGTGCACAAGACCTCTCAGATGGGGAGGGTGGGGGTAGTTCCACTGAACATAAAAAAAGAGCGATTGATTATCAAGTTATTCACATGACCTGATTACTCTCTTCCGAGACCGAATTCCTCCACGTTTTTGTGGAATCGCTATTGCTTCAAGCATTACGCTTTAAGAAATGGCTACTCTGGTGAGGCCTAAACTAATCAGATCGTAAAAACATCGCCCACAAGCTCTAAAAGGATTTTCAAAACAGGGCTGGGCACTCGAGGAGGAAATTACAATAGCAACCTGAAACTAAAGGGATTGTACATTATCATAAGCTCGTGCTTATCTTGCACCCAGGAGGCGCTTCCGCGTTGTTGTTTACTGCAAAGCCCCATTTAGATATACTGCGCAGTAGAGCTTGCGGGTACTAGATAGCCATCTTCCTGTTTCGTTTTCAAAGAAATACATGGCGGTGTAAACCCAGAGAGGAACACAATAACAAAATACAATCATGATTATCGATCGAAGCGTTAAAGAAACACCTTGGATACTGCTATTCTAGAAGTTCAGGTTATTACCAGGTAACATTAAATTAACATTCAAGAGTGAATAACCACTTCAAGCGACGGTGTACTGCTGTCATGAACACATATTTTCATCAGAGCAGAAGAAATGACTGGGCTTTCCACCGTATCCACCTAGTTATCACAAGAAAAACCAAACAAAAACGTGAGCTGAATTTTCACTAGAGCCTAGAAATACATAAGAAGGACATCCAGCTTTCAAATTTATATACAAAAACAAACAAAAAAAAAAAAAACTGCCAATGTTTTCTTGCGACAGCAGCAGTGAAGTGTACGACGCACGGCATTTTTTTTTTTCTTCCGCATTGCCTGTAAAAGAGCTGGCTAATGCTTTAGCAGCATAGATTAGAGCCCCAATTGTCACAAATGATTCACACAGTCTTTCCTAGGTCGAAACTAGAAACTGGTCCTGGGAGGCATCGATCAAATTCAAATCGTTTTCCAAAAATATATTCATATGATGGCGTCAGGCGATATTTGTCGTATTCTATGCGAGTAAAAAGCTTGTTTTCTTTTCTTCTATCAAATCTATATGAATTAATGGGGAAAACATCAACATCCCCTATTTTATGGAATAGAAAGCATGAAATAGAAAGGTTAGAGCTTGTAGAAGACACTATATGAGAAAAAGTATTGGGACGCCTGACCATCATACCAGCAGGGACTTTAATGACATTGCATCCAATTACATAGACTTCAATACAGAGTTGGTCCCGCCTTCTTAAAAGGCTTTCCACATGATTGTGGCGTTTCTGTGGGCATTTGTGCCCATTCATTATGTAGAGCATTTATTTTATAAGGTGAACAAGATGTTGGACATCTCCTATCCAGTTGATCTGAAATGGTGTTGGATGGGGTTGAGGTCAGGGCTCTGTGTGGGCCAGTCAAGTTGTTCCACACCAAACTCATCCAACTGATGTTGCTTTGTGCACGGGGGCACAGTCATGCTCGAACTGAAAAAGACCTTCCCCTGAAGCATTAAGATTGTCCTGGAAAACGTCCCAATACTTTTGTCCACATAGTGTACAATGCTCATTGTCTATCAATACTGTTAAAACTGAAAAACAGCATCGTTCACATCAGTACCAGTACACAGGTATAGGCGATATAGTCATGGGTTGCTAATTTTGCAGCTGTCATTAGCTGAACTTTATGAACGAACCTAACAGGCTTTCAATAAGTTTTTTATGAACGTAATTGATTTAATATTGTAACGGAAGCCATACGCTCTTTTATTCAAATGGATGCTGAATCGACCCAACTCATGATGAATGGATATAAAACCACATTTACCCAGAAAGACGAGCGACGGACGCTCTATCCTCATGACATCATCGATTCATCTCGGACTGTTAAGTCTATGGCTAAAACCATTCAATTTCATCCCGTATTCTTAAGGCAAAAGCACTTTCTAAAATCCTTCCCTGCGATTCATCGGTCAGCTCTTATTTAAAGACCGGGCTAAAGTGAGTCATTATAATTGACTCGATCAATCATTTTGACCCTCCTCTTTCATCTTTTCACCACCTGCGGGACAAAAAAGGTGGCGTCAAAACGATTTTTTCTTTCCTGCCCCTCACAGCAAGTCGAATTTCAGTGCCCTCGAGTGGTTATTATCTAGCAACATGCCATATTTGGCCTTGAATAAAGGAGGGCTAACATTGCAAATCAAATAGCCTCTCGCAACAAATGATCCCTTCAAGGCTATGTTATTTCACCCAAGATTCTGGTCTCCATGGAGATTGCATGCGTGTCGTGCTTCGAGAGGCTGTTTTGAATGCTTGACTTTAAAACGGACAAGAGTTTGCAGTGAATTCAGGTTTGGATTGCATCGTCCTGGCTTGGCCTGAAATCAAATTACATTTGAAAGATCCATTATGCTGTTTTTCTCCCCGAAGCGGCCATGCGGCTTCTGGTTCCTCGCATATGGGTCTGTGTAATTAAACTTTGTGTTTCTGATGGGACTGTTCAGCTGCTGGGGTTTCTAGACATTGAATCAAATTACATGTTGCTTCCCAGATTCTGTGCAACTTTGCATTACATGTTTCCAGCTCTAGCACAACGCTGACTCCACACATGACAACTGAGGCTTCAGATTACATTGCTTAACACCACATCGCACTGTCATCAGTCCTTGAAGGTCCTTGCACCAAATCCACTCGACTTCAGAGTGTGTAGCGACAGCAAGCTATCCGGAGAAGTAGCTTAAGCACTAGTTCTAACACGAGGCTAGCATGTACTCTACATGTGTCGTGTTGGTTTATTTTTTTTTTTATCTCTTACTTTGTCTCAGCTGCACACAGACAAAAATTGTGACCCTGAAACGTGTCATTTGATGGAAAAAGCATCTCGGTTTTGAGGACAGACGACAGGCTGAAGAAAAATAACACTTATTCCCTAAATCCGTCATCTAACATTAAATACGGCTTCCAGCTAAAGAGTACTTTGCGCCTACGCAAATGGACAAGACTTGCCGGAGTCTCTCGTATGGCTCAAATAAGAGGGGAAACAAAAGCAAAATGGAGACGCTTGGCGTTTGGACGTCTCCTGAGCATTGTCTGAAGCTTCCTGAAGTGTCTGAGGTTATTTACACGATTTCTGTTTCCTTTTCCTTGCGCGTGGAAAGCTTTAGTCAGAATCTCGGCCTCCTGTCCTGAGTAGCGACTCCACTGGTTACCGTAGCAACAAAGGCTCGCGCATGAGACACCAGAGACCTTTTTTTTGCGCATGGATGCCTGAGCCGTCGCGGTTCAAGGTTCAAAAGTCATCACCATGGGAACAGAAAGCCCATGCAGTATCAGAGAAGAGGTCCCTGCAGTGTGACGCCTCCTTCCCCGCGTATGAGGGTCTCTTTGTTTTACGGCCCTTATGGGACTCTGTAAATTAGCGAAGGGGGGGGGGGCACGCCCCCCTATGTGCTCCGGTAGGTCTTTATAATGTCTTTAATAGCCCTCCTACAGATTGGACAGCAGGCGTTGGACATCTTTTTGAGGCGCAGGCCGCAGGTGTAGCACAGACACATGTGACCGCAGGCGTAGATGACCGTGTCCACCGCGTTCTCGTAGCAGATGGAGCACTCGTCTGGCCACGAGCCGGAGGATGAGGGGAAGGTGGGAGATTTGGGGAGGTTGATTGGGGAGCTGGGGGTTGTTCCTTTGAAGACACAAGAGAGAATGGGGAAGAGAAAAAAAAGAGAAAAATTAGAAGACGATTAGAAAGGAACGGTACTAAGAAAAGACATGCTCTGCTTTCTGGTATCAGTTTTAACAATAATAGAAATAATAATAAAACTATATATAATACACTATACTATACTATATATTATAATATTTTCCATACTATACTACAACATCTACTACTAATAAGCAGCAACAAAACAACAATGATGATGATGATGATGATTATTATTATTATTATTTTTATTATTATTATTATAATAAGGAAAAAGAAACTAAAACACCTAAAACAGTGCACCTCTTGTCCACCATTACAACATCATATAATGGGTATAACTGAGCAGCCACTGAGAATTTTTGTAATCAAAGTTTAGTATCTAATTACTTTCTGTTGTTTTTAGAAAAGTGGACTTGAAAGATGTACACAGATGAGAAGTTCATGAATTTCTGTGAACCAAATTAGATTTCTTAACAAGCAAACTGGCCCATAGTCAAATTTTAATTAGCCTTAGGTTTAACTTGAAGCTCACACTGTGTGGGCTAAAACAACACACAAAACACATTTACCAGATTGCAGTGCTTTCTAAAAGCCAGACACATCTATAAATAAC
>JBBPDB010000083.1:20811057-20833024 GCA_037974465.1 Brachypetersius altus
CCTCCCCAACAGGCAGAGTAATTGCTCTCCCAAGCGCACCTGTACCTTGGAGAGAGATGGACTGGAGGAAGGGCACTGAGATGGAAAATGTGACATAATAAATGACTTCAAGAGAGGGGAGAAGTGTAGTGCTTTGTCTTGAGTTTTTATACGTTTTTATCCACTCTCACATCACCAAGAGGACAAGTCACAGCCAGTTTCTGTCTAGGCCAGCTATAAATAACTATCTCAGCTGCTGGCATCACACTTGGCATCCTAGGCAAGGCAAAGCCAAAGCTTGAGTAAAAGAAGCCACAGCTTGGGTGGACAATTCTGATAAACAATATGAACGTGAATCGTTGAAAATCACTGCTACTTAGCTGTTGTGAATGGTTTTCTCAATCCAATCCCATCTTGAAAGAGCAATTTCCATTCGCTAACGTGGCTGGGGATGCCATGAGCCATGAGCCAGACTCTAACCCCTTTATTTAGATACGCTTAACGTGAGCTGCGTCAACAGCTATGTGGCTAACATCCGCACAGTCAGTAGCTTCTACTCAAGTGGAGGCTTTGTTCAGTCTGAGACACGACTGTCCATGCGCCACATGCCGTCTTTCTCTGACCGTAAAAAAACTGTGTGTGGGCAGTCGATCACTCGCCCACTAATCCCATGTATGGTTGCCTCAGCAAACAGAAAGCAACACTGCAATCATGACAGCAAGACTGTGACTGATAATCATGTTCTTTCAATTCAATGATTGAGAAAAAAAGGGGGTCTTCCTCTGCATTTACGTTACAGTGACGTGCATACCTTGCTTTGTAGGCATGGAGCTACGCATCCTTAGCTGTTCTGTGCTCCAATGAAGCCCAGGTGAAAACTGTCAATCAGTGTACAAATGTTCCCCTCCACTGATTGCAATTTGTCATTGGAATATGAACATGAGTCATAGCGAAACACGCCACTGCAGTCTCAGGAATGTCAGGAGAAATCTTCTCCTGATGAGGGTCATGCAGGCTGGGATAGAGAAATTTAAGGCAAGTTAGTGTGCTGCCCCCCTGCCCACCTGCCTCCTGTCACTAACTACTGCCGCCCAATCTAAAAATATTCAAAAGGTTTCTTAAAATGATGCCACTTGTGGCTGCTAGGGGCAATGAACATGCCAAAATCCCACCAAAATAAACATTTCACATTTTATGTGCTTTGGTGTCGACAGAAAGGGGGTCCAAAAGAAGGGTACGAAGAATAAGAAAGCAGGAAGGAACGCACGAAAAGTGTGAGATGTTCGCGCTCCGATGCGACGTGAAGCGCAAGTCGCCCACTCTCCTGCCACGCAGTTTCCCTCCTCACAGAGCTCTAATGAGACGGCTGGAGTTGGCAAGACGACGGGGGTGGTGGGAAGGTTGGGGAGGGGAATATGCTCTGAGAAACGCAGAAATGTGTTTGAGAGCTCCCACGGTGCAAATGCAGGTCACATGACGCCCACATACTGCCCCACTTCCTGTCATTAACCCAGTATTCCCTCTCGCCGTTTATTTCTTTGTCCCTCTGTCTGCTGTACCTGGTTCATTTACCTTGAGTGTGCATATAAAACTTGCTTCTGAGGGTGAACTGAAGTGTGTGGGAAGCAATCGCAGTACATTCGAGTGCATTCAAGTCTTTGAAAGTGGGTTATGAAAACCCAGACGGCATAATACGGCATGTTCACCTGCAGACCTAAGGTAATGTAGGAATACTGGAGTTCCAGATACCTGCAGAAACCCGAAAGGGTTTATTAATCTTACCCAGCGTCTTATCAATCATACAATACATCTGTGGCCATGCCTCCTTTAATTTACTTGAAAATCTGCCACAAAAATAACACTCACACTCTAACACTACCTAATAAGCTCCATGCCGTCTTTATTGTTGGACACACTGTAAAAATGCAGTCGCAATTCAGACTACTTAGAACTCAAAAAAGAATTTGTTGTATGAAATTCAGTTGTGCCATACATTTCCATTCTGTCAAATGTAGCAGAGCCAGTACAGACAGACTTTCTTAGCTCAACATAATATTCAGCTACTGATACAGCTGAAGTCAAACATGCCAGTGCACTTTGGAAGAAAATTCTCTTCATACATAAATGGACTTCACTTACTGAAAGATGCTTTCACCGAGTTTTGTCCACTGTATGTAAACTAATTATTTAAAGACAACACTATTAATGAGTGTACAGCAGAAACAGCCTTTTCTTGCCTTTGCATTAAAGGGGGTACAAACATTGTCTGGAGCATCACATGGCTTCTATCGGCTTGCATTCTTCCCAGCCCTCTACTAGAAAATGTCTCATCTGTTTCATCAGACTAGCCCATCTTCCTCCACAGCTCCATGGTCCAGTTCTGAGTTTAACATGCCCTTTGTAGGTTCTTTAGTCAGAGCAAGGGGGTCAGCATGGGCACTCTGACTGTTGTGTAGCTGCACAGCCCTATGCCAGAAAGCTGTGTGTTCAGACAGCTTTCTATCACAGCCAGCATCTTAGCAGTTTGACACTGTAAACAACTGCTAGTCACTTCACCTGTCTGTGGTTTCAATATTGTGACCTCAACATCATCCAACACCTTAGGAATGAACAGGAATGGAGATTGTGATCCAGGACTTCTCGCCCAACATCAGTGTCTGACCCCACAAATGCTCTACAGAGTAAATGGGCACAAATTCCCACAGAAACTCCAAAATCTTGTGGAAAGCCTCCTGTGGAAACTGTTTTAGCTGTAAAGGGGGACAGGCTCCATATTAAATTCTATGTATATCATTGCAATGTCATTAAAGACCCTGGCGGCGTAATGGTCAGGCGTCCCAGTACTTTTGTCCACCTAGTGTAGGTTTGTCATGTGTTTCAACAGACACTGAGGGACAGAATGACTTCAGATTTGAAAGTATAATCTGAGGCACACTATCGATCGACTTCTTCCTGCATTCACAGGTACGGTCAATAACAAGAACACTGTGTCTGAAAGGTTTACATCTTCATGAAAATTGGATCGCCTGATCAGATTATTGGGCCACATGCAGTAGCCAACACAAGCGGATGGCTACTGTTTGTGCTTATGAGCTGAGTGTTTGTGAGCGTTATGCGTCAGGGCTAATCTGGTTCTGACAGTGAACAAGTTTGACCGCACATGGGGGAGATTGTATTAGACTAGTCCGAGATAATCTCATAAGAGTTTTAACACAGATACATAACTGTGACAGCCAATAAAAGTGCCACTTGAATGAAAGGTGCCAATCAAATCTCCAGGCAGATAACTTTGACTATGAATAGAAAATTATAGCATATTATTCAGCAAACTTAAACATCCTTCATCTTGTTCCCCAAAATAATATATTAAACAATGCTTCGCATTTCAAAACTAGTGTTTCTTTGACAAAATATTGTAGATAAATAATCATTTTTAATTCCAAATAATTGAAACTTCGCGCCAATAGCGAAAAGTGGAGAAGTTGCGGCGACAAAAACTTCTGTCTGGTAAAGCGATGGGTCAAAAACTTGTCACTGCATGCTTTTGTATGCAGTGACCACGTTGGGAAAGGTAATTTTAAGGTTAAAGTGAAGCTAAAGCTGTTTTTTCATAGCAAAACAAGACAGCAGCTGTTCAATGCTACTTTGGTTTTGAGATCGTGGACCCAGCTATTGTACATTATTAATTACTATAAAGTTATTATTACTGTATATAAAAACAACTGATAATGGCAAAACTTTGGAACAGCAATAACAACGTAAAGACCTACCCAGGATCCTCAGCTGTGTGACGGCGCCGTGCAGTCCGAAGAACATCCAGAGAGGACGCGAGTTATCGACGCACACCTGCATCCCTGCACTCACTCCGTTATGGCTGAGGATCAGCTCTCCGTCCTGTGTGACCAGAAAGCCCAGTATATCTCCGCTCTGCAGCACGGCGGGTACTCTACAGACCGCCCAGAACTCTTTACGGTCCACCAGAGCCTCAGGGTTGTAGGGCAGGTCGCTGGGGCGCAGCGCTGATGGGTCGCAGGACGTGACGCCATAGGAGAGGGAGCCGGAGCGGGCAGGGCTGGACTTGGTCACTTTGATAAAGATGGTTTCGCCGGATCGTAGCGGGCGCTCTGTGAACACCAGGGTTCGCTCTTCGCGCAGGCCTGCGTGCTCGGACCGGGCCACGGTCTGCTCATCCAGTGTCTTGATGTGGGCACCACGGAGCTGGTGGAAGCGCAGGTCACTCTCCAGAGTCGGCGGGAGGAAAGAGGACTGCTGAGAGTTGAGAGAATTCTGTGGGATGGGGCAAGCGGCCAAGGCTGGGGGCAGGCGGAGTCGGGCCTCGTCCTGCTGCAGGTTCAGGTCACACAGGCTGACGGACAGACGGGATGCGTCGGCCTCGCGCCGCAGAGAGGACGTGCCCCTGACCGTGGTGAAGGAGCGAGGGCGGATACAGTCTGGAGGGACGATTTCACTTTCTGCAAAAAGACAGTGAAGTAAAAAAGGGTTAAAACGTCACTTTTATAACAAATGTACAAGCACAGCAATACTACCCAACAATACTGTTTAAATGGTGTTATATGTTGTCATTCATTATGTGCACACTGCTGTTTAAAAGTTTACAGTTAAGGTTTTTATTCAAAAACAGTTCTAATGAAGAGCAATTTACAACAACTGAAACTGAAACAACTGTCCTAACTTTTGCACAGACTATATGTGCTTTATTTTCTTTGTTCTCTGCTGAGGATGTGTACTTATACTTTTTGGACAATAGTACATTTACATTTACGGCATTTATCAGACGTTTTTATCTAAAGCGACTTCCATTCCGTAACTACAGGGTACAGTCTCTCCCTGGAGCAACTTGGGGTTAAGGGTCTTGCTCAGGGACCCAGAGGTGGGATTTGAACCCATGACCTCTTGGTCCAGAGACAAGTATCCTACCTACTAGGCCACTACCATCCCCTAATACTGGGACGCACCTGTTTTTCAGGGTTTGTCTAGGCCACCTACTTCCAGTGAAGGACAGTCTTAACGCTTCGGCATAACAAGAGAGTTTGGACAACACAATGCTTCCAGCTTGGTGGACACAGTTTGGGAATTCCAGCATGACTGTACCCCAGTGCACAAAGCAAGCTCCGTAAAGACATGGTTGGTGTGTAATAACAGTTTGGCGTGGAATAATACTTCTTGCCCAACATCTGTGTCTGACCTCATAAATGCTCTACAGAATGATTGGGCACAAATTCCCACAGAAACTCCAAAATCTTGTGGAAAGTCTTCTAAAAAGACTGAAAGCTGTTATAGCTGCAAAGGGGACCAATGCCATATTGACGTCTAAATGCATGTCTTAATGGTAATTGGTGGAATGGTCAAGCCATATAGTGTCCTTGTTAAATCAACAAGACATGTTATCTGACTAGGGTGCTCAAACCTTTGCATATCCTTGTATACATTATGAAGCACCGCAGCAACATTAAGGGTGAGGCTGGTATCCCAAAGGCACAAACTACTTTTTTGTTTATTTTGCTGTCTTAGCATTTGCTAGCCAAGGGTCATGAAAAGCTGCTGCAGAAACATTTAGGTGATCATTATACATACTGGATAGTGATTAGTGTAATCATCGTTGTTTACGGCATACAATAAAGGGTTATCCACTAGTCTCTTGTTAAAATCTCAAAGAGGCTTGCAGCAATGTGTCAAAGTGCAGGCCTAAATATAACCTTCAGTCCTGTTTTAAAACATTTGTGTAAGTGATCTAATAAATAGATGTTTTCCAAAAGGGCTGCCAGAGAGTATCGCTTTACATACACTTCCTTTAATATCAGCTGCTGTTTAGAAGAGTGCACTACTATAGCAGAGGGCCTGCACCAAACATAACACTCTTTCTTACGCCTGCACATCACATAGTAGCATAGTTATCCAACATATGCACTCTCACAGACCTCCGGATCTTGTATCTGATAGCCTGGAGTGTGTTCTGTATTTAGCGTTCATCTGCACATTGAAAGACTTTCGGACCCCCCCTGTATAACAGGGCTAAATGTAGCCCACTGCTGTTCGTCAGCCAGCCTCAATTAGCACTGGAGCCCAAGAGTGCTGCTGCGAGTGACTCTGCCCTGCATCCTCCCTCCTTATACAGACTGGGAGGAAGGAAAACATGAATGAAGACCGACCGATAAGTGATTAAATGGAGAAAGAAGTAAAGAAAGATATATGTGGTAAAAAAATAGAGATAAAAAGAGTAGTAGAGAAAAAATTAGACAGGCCGGCAAAAGAAATTGCTTGAGGCCTTTCTTTAAGGAGAGCTGCTCTGCTCTTCTTTCCCTCTGTCTCACTCTCTCCATCTCTATCAGTGGTGGCCCAGAAAGGCAATTGCTTTAGCTCTGACCACAGATAAACCCTCTTACCCTCAATTACTCCTGGAGAGACACAGAGGCAGTGGTAAAGAGAGCGAGAGGGAAACCACACTTCCTGCAGAGTTATGAGATAATGATGGCTATACCTGGCTTGGCATATTTAGGAGAAGGCTAGACCAGAAAGAATGACTTAGTATGATTAAACTCAATTAAGATTCGTACGGTTAAACGATTCATGAAATATCATAACAGTATCATTCAGTTTAGAATTTTGGTACTATTCCAAATTATTAAGTGAACTAAATACCCAAACGTAAAACTATTCACATGACTTACATGATTTTTCACACAGACAGACATGATTCTAGGGCTGCAACTACCAACATGTAGTATTTATCATTTTATCAAATACAAAATCTATAATAATAATAATGAGAAGAAGAAATAACAGGAATAGATTAAGTTTTGCCCCTGAATTCCATTTATTTATGATTCTCTCATGCATGTGTTTTAATTACAGTTCAGTAGAAATATTACAAGGTAAAATAAAAACAATATGATACTAAGATGCAGATGTCACACTTTGGCTTTGCTCGTCCAGGCGGGAGGCGCACACGCAGACTTCCATCTCTCAGAACTTTATTTAGAATTCTCAAAACAATGACCTAAAGCTCAAAACCGTAGGGAAGGGTGAGGCTTGACAGACAACTAGACTATGAAACAGTGGAACTTAAATACTCTAACAAACAAAGGACTGGGGATGTTACAGCAGAATGTGGCGGCTCTGGCCTATTCTGGCTACACTGCACACACTGCTGTGCTGATGGAAGTGATGAGCAGTGGAGGAATGATTTTTTTAAAGCAATGCATTAAAAACGATTTCTTGTCAGCTCATATCAACCAACGGCAGAGTGATCAAGGTCTTTGGCAGCTTCAGAACAGTTTATACCAGAGCTAAACTTGACGGAATGCACTGCTCCGGACAACTACCTATCGTTCATTTACAGTAAACCAAAGTCCTTATGGGAAAGCCTGCCCGCTCTTCAGCCATCTTGGCAACGCACCTTGGTGGTTATATCCAGAGGCAGTTTCTGAGGAGCCTGATCACTTCTTATCTGCCCCGTTTCATCAATAATGATGAAAAACACTTGAACGCACCAGCAAGTGATTCCTTATTAAATGGAGGTAAATGGGCTGCACTGGCTAAAAAAGTTAATGAACTGTTTTTTTCCAGTCTTTCAGACAGGGACTGTGTTTACATTTCGAAAGTAGAGGAAAGTATTACTTTAAAAAAATGGAATCCACCATGTTTGGCTTCTCATGGTCGTTATGAACGTACTCAAGTCACTGTTAGAAAGTCCTGTAACTGGAGCAGAGCAGCTCTTCCAGTGTGACTGCACCATTTAAATCATTTATCCTGTTCGCTCTTGAGAAAATGAGTGCTTTTGTCATTTACAAATTACAATTTTGCATAGAAGCTCTATTTGAAGCCATTCATATTAGAGTGGCAATCTGATCAACCCAGAGGACGTTATCAAGAGGCAATTCTCCTCACTTCAATTTCTCCGTTTATATCCACTCGCAGAAGGCCAGGCCACAACAGATCATATTAATTACTGAAAATCACCCAAATATTTGTTCTAAGCCTTAATTGCTACATCACAAATTTGATGCAGCTGAATTGCCGCTTTTAAAATCAGTCAAAATCCATTTCTGCAGCTTTACAAAATACACAAATGCCGCACTCACTCACTCACTCACACACACACACACTCTCTCTCTCTGGTGCCTGCAAGGATGGACAGTCGGTTTTGATAATCGCAGCATGTACATGTTGCTTGTTAAGGAGATTATCTGGGCACAGACATAGCCGACATGCCCGCTGTGTGCTGTCTTTCACTTCTCCTGTCACGTAGGGTCACTTGGGTACTTTAACCCAGACTAATCCATTCTCAATCAGGCTTTGAAAGTCAGTATTTTGTCCATTTGGCAGACAGCGCTTTGAATCCCAGGCCTTTCCTCAGTGTCTGCTCCCAAACACTGACTCTCCGAACACACACAAGTAGACCTGAGGACAGATCATGTGCTGCCCCCTCGAAACACACACACACACAGACACACACACACAAACACAGACACACACAAACAACCATTCTATTCAACTCTCATACGCTCTAATCAGCTCACACTCGTCCTACAAGTCAAGTAGTGTTTAAAGCTAGCTTTTAGCACTACAAAGAGAACACTGCGCCATCGATCGGGAGGGCAGAACAGACCTAATTACCAATCTCTGAAAGTAAAAAAAATAACTAGAAGGTCGTAAGTGTATTGGAAGGACACAAGCATGGTAGCTCATGCTAATTAGCCAAGCGTTAAGCGTCCCTAAAAAGGGCATGGGGATCACCCTCAAGCACGAAGCACTACATGACTAGCACTGCAGTGCATTAAAGCTGAGCCTTTCAGCTTACAACTACAATCAAGAGAGAGAATGTGGCAGAAAACCAACTGATACGCAAAGAGCAGAGAACAAGGCATTTTTGATTCAAGAATTGAGAAAGAGGCCCTTATCAAAATGATCATGTTCTCAGGCCTGTAAGTTCTGTCACACATACATTTCACACATTGTTACAGATTTAAATGCACGGTAACCACTGTTGTTTATAAGGTATTTTCATGGTTTGTATTTTGTTGGGTTGATTGATGCTTGTCATACATGTACAACACACAGTTTGATACATTTCACTGTGTGTACTTGTATGACTGCATGTGACAAATAAAGAATTTTGAATCTTGAATCTTGCATGTCTTTGCCCTGGTGCCGATGCTGTTAGTTTTGTAGTTACCTTACATTATCTTGTCATCTGATCATTATTCAGTTCCTATATGAAGTCCCACAGCTTGCTGTCATTACTGTACATCCCAGTGGCAATCTGGGGAGTCAAAAATATATATATATCCACTCCAAATCCAATGTGCACATACATAAATATACTTATCTAGGTTTATATCCAAATATTTACATACACACTGTTACATTTATTTTTTGTATGATTTGTATTGTGTACTTTTATATTATAGTTTTATATTATAGCTTTTATTCTATAGGTTATGCTGGGTCTACTTTCTTCTCTTCTTCTGTCCACTTTGCTGCTGTAACAATGCATTTCCCACTCGTCGGACCAACAAAGGGTTATCTTATCTCAACTTATCTTCAAACAAAACTTGATTGATTCTACTATCACTTGCTAACTATGTTGCCTCTAGAAAAGAGAGCATATCACTCCAGTGCTCAGGTCCTTACACTGCCGACTCATTGTGAAAGAAGTTTAGTCATTATGCTGCTCCCTGCTGGTTACTTTCATTGTTTACTTTTCTTTTTCTACTTTTCTGCTTGCTTCATCACTGTAAAGCACACTGAATGACAGTTGATTATGTGCCACACAAATAAACGTACATATTTTTACTCATATGAACTTACAAACGTACATAAACTTCGATATTTTTGCCCTCACCCGTAAGTACATTCCTATAAGAAAGTTTTTTAGTCTCTCCCCTTATTCAGTATGATTAGGGGATCCCAAAGATGACTTCAGCAAAACAGGATGCTGGGGAGTGGATGCTAGGCCAGGGCTGTTACAGTAAAGCCTGGCTTTAAATAGGATTAGATCGAGCCTGGAGGCTCCATGCTGCCTTATCCTGCTGTGGACAACCACAGAGAAAGAGAATCCAGTTTGTCGACACGCAGAGAAGGGATTTGGAGAGTCGGCTGGGGAGGGTTTGGATGAGAAATGAGAGAAAAGGGGAGATTAGAAAGTTGGGATGACGAGGCTATTAAATAAAGATCAGGGGTGCTAAGATCAGGGAGGGGGATGACCCACTTATTATTAGTGGAAGCTATGCACACACTGCTGCATAATTAAATCATCTTTATGTGGGTCGAGATGCAAATAACATAGATTACACTGGCATCCTTCCTTTCCTTTCTCTTCCCTTGTTCTCTCTCTTCCTGGAGTAAAGACTGTTCTGCCACTTTGTGTTCCTCCGATAGACATGCTGATGAGGTTGAAGCCCACGCACCCACGCACACGCTCTCACTTTATAGTCTGTTGCTTAACCATGATCCCAGAACTGTTCCAACCAACACAGGCATGTATAAACACACAGTGATTTAAATAGTTTACAGTTGGAGGCCGCTGACCATAGGCTACTTACACAGTATCAAACCATGAGAGTCTGCAATACAGAAAACAAGGTGTGGTTTTATTGCTATCGAGACACTGCCTTAGTCATTCACTGACTCTCGATCAGACACGCTGGCTAACTGTCCCCATTCATTACAAGAATATAACAATGGCTGAGTATGAATTTCTCTTTCAAATCAAGGTTTATGTAACTCAATTCTTTGTTGAGATGCGACTGAATTAAGCTCTTAACCTGCGGAGTAGTTTGATACAGTTCATACACATTCGTTTACATTGGGGTTATAATAAATCAGCTAGTTTGTGCTGTATTCTGCAGCCAGCTAGTCCATGTACCCCTAAGGTGCACACACACAAAAGTGTAGAATATTTAGTTTTCCATGGTACATGCTTTCCAGGACATGTACTAAGACAGTGGTCCCCAACCTTTATATCAGAAACTATTTTCGCGGCCCGGCCTTTAAGGAGCGGCAGATAAATATACGTATTTATATAAATAAATGATGCGCATAAAAATGGGTATATTTTAAATATATAATAATGAGGTATGTTTAAAATATAATAATAAACGTAAATCCAGTGTGTACTCGCAGCTTTATTAACAGCATTTTCATAACAACGAGCCGACAACATAACACGGGTAACATCCACGTATTTTTTTGGGCAGCCCGCGTACCACATGACCCAAGTCCTGGTACAGGTCTGCGGCCCGGGGGTTGGGGACCACTGCACTAAGACATATCCTAGTATCATAAATAGAAATGAAGTTAATATATCATGGGTTACGTAGCCTAGCCAAATAATAATAACTCCACTTGTTCAAACCAGTGCTCGAGTTGGTAAAAAGTTGGTAAAAACAGCGGTGAAGTGAAAGGAGTGTGCTGAAATCAGTTTTTCACTAAAACTCATTAGTGTGGAATGAAATCTACTCTTGAATGCTTTACTTTCATTTCAGACTGACATGAAATCACAGGCCACTGTTTAGCTAAACATGTGCGCAACAACAACAAGCATCACGCCACGCATGGGTGGTTGGACAGCACAAGTCAGAGTACAACTTGTTCACTTATGAATTATACCAACAGCTACAAACAAAGTTCAAGAATAAAACTCTGTTAGCATGAACATTTTTCCTTATTCATCTCCCATCAGGTTGCTAATGCAGGGAAGTGGATATCCAGAACCATGTTTTAAAACTGAGAGGTAAGAATTACCTAAAGGTGTAAAAGGTTAGACATTCTACTGATTTTACTTTAAACTCGTGGTCAGTTACATTTGGGATGACTTGTCAGCTCGTCCTGGAGCCCCTAGTACACACTGACATTCAAAACAAATCATTCATCCCCCACTCCATACAGTGAAACAGCCTGTTTCAAAAGAATTGATTTTGTGCTGTTTTAAAACGGATTCATTTACATATATCCACCTATTCAGCCTATATTAGTTTAGCTCTGCTCATTCACATCTAGAGTTATCTGTAGTGTTTCAGTATGAATTGCTGTTTGTAAGGCTCACAATATAGGGCAGCCAACCAGCGCTCAGTAATACACTCCAGTCTTAAAAGGACAGTAATGCAAAAGGCCACTTCAATTCTGAGTGAGAGTAAAAATAGGTTAGAAAAAATGTTCAAATGAATGATGGCTGTTTCTGGAAAACAAACTACTTACAGAGAAACATAACAAAATTCAGAACAGTTTGTGCTATGAAACTATAAAGTTATAACGAAGAGCATGAGGAACTGGAGTGTGGAATTATTAAGGAGTAAATAAAACTGGACAGAATGTAGAAATAAAGAATAAAAATGGCTTCTTTGTTCCAACTGAACTGGCTTTGTGCGATTTCGGAGAGGCGAGCCAGAATGGAAGGATGAAGGAGAAGGAAGAAAGGAGAGAGGGATGAGAGAAGAGGATGGTGCCTATATCAAAACGAGCGCAACTGACGCCAGCTGCTGCCCCTCTTATTATCCCGCACCTGCTCGGCCGCCAATCGCCCCCTTTCCCTTTGTCCCATTGGCCTTTTTCAGACAAGGCCCGCCATAACTGCGAGCTGATTGGCTGAGGCCAGATTCTAATCTCCTTGAAAAACGGTCGACTTCAAAAAGCTCGAGTGTTTTGCTGTTTTCCGAGGCGATATGAATCCAGCCTTGTTGGATTTGTTCAAATGGCTGAAATGCTGCAACTGATGGGTAGCAGCTGCACACACAGAGAGCAGCCACCTATTTTTAACGCTTTTCTTTTCCTTCCTCCAAAAAAAAGACACGTTTCAGGCATTTTTCAAGCCCCAGGCCCCAGCACCTGTTGGGCTAAACACAAAAGCGGGTGGAAAATAAGCAGATGTGGGGGTCTGATAAACAAAAGAAGCGCTCACTTAAATCACACACACTGCTTTGGCCGCCACTGAGAAAAATGGCCAAATATGGCAGTGCAGTGATGAAGCGGCTTCGCTTCGGTTTGGTTTTCTAGTTTCTGCCGAAAAGCTGGCTGGTACTGAGCCTCTCTCTCTCTCTCTCTCTCTCTCTCTCTGTCTCCTTCTCATTGTTACCATTCTGCTTTTTTTTTAGCTCTTTCTGGCTGCCTCTCTTGTCCTGGCTCTCTCACTCAGGCCTTTACGTTTCCCCCTCAGGATCTCATCATGTAAAAAGCCAAGTCTGAATAGAGAGAGAGAGAAAGACGGACAACAAGAAAGAGCGCGAAGGCTTGCATCTGGTCACTCTTTCTGAGGCACTGCCCCACTACGAGAGGAGGAGAAGGAGGAGGAGGAGAAAGGAAAACCTCCAATGGCTGCATGATGCATGCGTGAGCTGGGTGTGTGTGGAAGAGAAAGAGAGCACAGACAAAGGTTACAGGAGGTTTAATGTGGAGCGTGTTGGCCGCCTGCCACCGCATCGCTTTTGAAATCTCCGTGGAAAGAGCAGCAGCCTCCCAGGCGACACATGGCCACAGCAATAAGACCCCAACAAATACTTTGTAAGGCACAAAATCCTCGTTCCCCTTAGGACACGCTGCCCCTCTCTCCCCCTCTCCCTCATTCTTCCCCTTCCTTAGGTCATCCCCAAATTCCGGCCTGGCCAAAAGAGCCGCGGCACAAGTCACAAATCATATTTCTGCGGCCTTGGATTAATGATCTCATTATATTTGACTAAACTTGAGCTTTCGACTAAAGCCTCTGCCTTATGGCTTTATATCCAGTCAGTGTATTCCCATTCCTGGCCCAGGCTTGCTAATTAAGCTAATAATTTAACAGGCTAAGGCACACATTCAACCTTGGCCGCGTAGAGTTGGGCCAAACGTTTAATCAAGAAACCCTCAAAGCCTTTTGGTATTAGGAGCGGCCCGGGATGGTTTGTCCTTCATTTGCGTGTCAATGCTAAGACGAAGAAATCCCTGAATGTCTTGCCATGCGTCTCCACATCCCCAAACATGTGGATGTTTATCTAGAGTTCTATAAACTGCTGTTTGCCTGAGCTGCTTGAAAGGTTCTGAAGTGCCTTCGTCTATATATACGAAAGAAGCCACACCTTATCTCAGCTGTGGAGTCCATGTTTGGCCTTCCAGGGGGCTTTGCCGTAAGGGAAATGGGAGGAAAAGGGGAGATCTAAGTTTGGGAGAAGGGACTGGAAGGACACTTAAAGGCAGGAAAAGGACAATGCGTTGTTTTGGAGAAGGTCAACGCTGCTTCTTCCTGCCACCTTGAGAGCTCTTCCTAGAACTTCCTAGAACGTGAAGCTTGAGGAGTAGGAAAAGAAATCAACCTTGTTGACACCTCTTTGTTTTGTTTTTGCCAGACCTCACTCTCGTTTCAAAAACAGCACAAAAGGCGAAGTCAAAACATTCTGTTCGCCCAAGTTACCGAATCGTACAGCATCTGCTGTTCTAATTTCCTAATTCATTCAGCCTGGAGCGGCCGGTCTTCCAAACAAATACAATTAGCAATGTTTATGCTCACAATGGTAGAACAGAGCCCGCAGTCCCTCGCTCTGATGCTAATTCTGCTCGGCCAGCTAGCGAAAATGGCCCATATTTAATGTATTATTTTTGGAGGGCTCTGCTTCCAGTGAGGGACTTTCAATTACGCTTATTAGACTGGAATGATCCTCTTTGGCCAAGCCAAACTCCTGTGTTGATCAAATTCTTAAATGAATCATGAAATCAATCATATAGAGAATCAGCCTGTGCCAGGACGAAGTGTATCGACCCGGTGTTAGTTGATTTTTTCCCCCCTTTCATTATTTTGTTAATCGTAAAACGCAAGGGTAACACAAATACCATTAAGTAAGAATGTTTAAATAAATAAAAGCCCCCTAGCTCCTTTACTTTTTTACTTTTTGCCATGGCACAGTTTTGCACTCATTATAGCAAACTACTGCAAGCGTTTAACACTTCAAAAAGAGATTGTATTCAAAGAGATAAATGCGTCAAAAGATAAATTGTACGGCAATCTTTCGACAGAGCGTGTGTGAAAACCTTGGTGGGGTTTTTTTTTTTCTTCGTTTGCCAGCTTTATTTGCTTAGCCCCCCATTATCTGTCCACACTGACATATTAACAACAGCTTTGTTGAATTACTGTAACTTGGCAGGACCGGCTCATCAGTAAATCTTAGCTTGTCGCCATTAGGACTGTAATTTCTCTACTACTATTTACCCTGCCTGTTTTCACAGGGCAACGAACTTGCTGAGAGAGCAGGAGAAAGCAAATATAGTGCAATGTTTACTCCGATTCTGGATGTCCTGACTGATTAAATAGCCACATTGACTGACACCTGAAAGACACTGTGAGTAGAAAGGATATACAAGGAGGACTGCATCAATTTTGGAAAGCTATTTCTGCATTGTTTGGTGCATTGTTTTCATTGTCATGCCCATGATGGTCTTTTCTTAGTAGTAGAATCCAGTCATTATTCATGTTTTCTGTCTATATTTAAAGATAATTCTAAATTAGACGTATTAGATGATGCTTAATGATTTGCTGAACTGTCTTACAACTCATAACGCTCCTCCCTTGTAAGTGGTGTTATAAATTAACCTATTAGAGGACAAGTGGTCTTTAGTGCAAGGTTTAAGCACCACCCAACATGAACAAGGCTTTCAGTTCCACTCTGCAGCCTGGACCCAAATTGCATCAGTCTATACGGCAAACATTGACAGCTATACCCAAATATGCCTCTTACACACTAAGTAGGCCACATAACTCTGAAGGGAGGCTATTTGAAATCCCATATCAGGGGCTGCACTTGAAGTGCTTGAAGCAAGTATGTGTTTACATTATATAAGGTTTTGAACTCCTCAGTAGGCTTACTGGAAAGACACAGAAGAAAATGGAAAAAAAAATGAGACTACGAACTGTTTTTGAAAACAGAAACGGTACCAAGTATTTGTTGGGGTCTTATTGCTGTGGCCATGTGTCGCCTGGGAGGCTGCTGCTCTTTCCACAGAGATTTCAAAAGACGTGAAACCAAAAGCACACAACGTGGTGCCTTGTTGTGTCTCGTCTGCTGAATTCTGCTCTGCCGTTAAGGCAAGTTAGGACCACTAGGAATTGTAGGAAATTATCACCTTTCTTATCTGCAGTTTAAGTTTTTCACAGCATGACCCATTACTTCAACAGAGAAAGACCTGAAGAGCTGTGAACTGCATGCATCATGGTGTGGCCTAACTGCTCTTATCATTTATGAACACTGATTCAAAAATATTGCACTGATTGATTGCCAGCATGTTTATGCTTTGTTTAGTCAAAGCAGAGCGTTGTGAAGCAAAAATTGTTCGTACTAGACTTGAAATTTTTGATGCGAAAAATTGAGTTAGAACATAATTATATGTAATAGTATAAGCTTTATGTGAGCTAAATCTCTCATTTTAGAGAGATGTTTACACATATAGGCTACAACATCCATTAGATAGAGTTCCAAGGGACAATTATGTTGTTGTTTTGTAACAAATTTTATAAATATGAGTTAGTATGTAACCCTTAGTCTAGATAAACTGTGCTTCAAGACATGTTTTTAGCGACTATGCTAGCTAGAACAACCCTCTCTTTCTTTCCAGTTAGGCATTGTGTTTATCTTAAATAGTATCAACAGCACACATTGGTTTCTGTTAACAAAATCTCACCTCTTCAATACCTGAATTAGCCTAAACGTACACTTTAATAGTAGCTTGAAGTAGCTTACACAGCTAGCTTATATCTCCAGCTAGGCCTTAAAACTCTGTTATTAAAAGTACGAGCCTGGGACAGGCTTCTGAAGACATGCTGTTGTCTTTTAACACATTTCACAGCATGTTCTTAAGGATTTGAATAAACCCTGGGTTCTTTGATTTTTTTTTTTTTTTTTATCACTATTTAACTAGCTTTCTGGCTAGTTCCTCTAAAGACATAAACAAAAAGCGTAGGACAAGCTCTGCTTCATCCATCAAGCTTTCACTATTTTGGAACTAGCAAGAAAACATTCAGTTTTCTCCTTTCTTACAGTCCCTCTGACTCGCATACTCCACTTGAGAACGCGTACAGCAATCACTACTCATTTGTCGAGCAAAATAAACAGTATAGTGAGGTAAGACAGAAGTCCACGAGAATCGAAGCTGCCAAGAGCCTCTGTAAGGCTCTAAGTACTAAAAGTCCAGGAAAACATCACTGCATTTAGAGACGATTGTGCTTGCAGAAAAGTATTATATCTGTATCCATTATGCACAATTTCGTCTAAGTGGTATGAGGCTTGATTTGATCTCCTTTGCTGAGACCTAAGAACAAAGTTATTCATATAATTATACACCTGGAAAAACCCAGTGGTTGATGATAACACAGTCCAACTGTATCTAAAAAGTTTTAGTATAAAATCTATGCTTGTGTTTTATTTTTTACTAGCCAGCAACATTTAGAAATGGAAAAAAATGCACTTTTCTTTCCGTCCTTTTCTGTTAATGCATGGAGTTTGTTTTCGAGAGGGGACAAAGAGTGCACTTAGACTGATCTATAGAGTTTATTCATCAGGGTTTCTAACTGTGCACATGCTGCCAACATAGACATTTGGAAAGTCTGTGGCTGCTTAGATTAAACTAGAGAAAACGATAGAGAAGGCCACGTTGTTGGTGCTGTATTTTATGCGTGTCGGTCCCATTGGAGTGTATCGGAGCGGTAAATTATAAACATTACGGATGAAATGTTTTACACGGACAACTGATTTGGGAGTTTTTTGGGAATTTGTGCTTATTCATTCTGTCGAGCATTTCTGAGGTCAGACACTGATGCCGGGCAAGAACTTGGCTGTTGTTCCACACCAAACTCATCCATGTCTTTATGGAGCTCGCTTTGTGCACTGGGGCACAGCCATACTGGAACAGAAATGGGCCTTACCCAAACTGCGAAGCATGGCGTCGTCCAAAATGTCTAGTTATGCTAAAGAATAAAGATTGACCTTCACTGGAGCTTCTCTGGACTTTTGTCTATATAGTGTACATGGAAATACACATGTTGAAACTCCTTCTAATTATTGAGTTCAGTTACACAACACCATCATTGGCTGAGGTGGTGTAAAGTATTGGACTCTGGAGTTGTGGAAGTGTGTTCCCTGGCGTGATGAATCATGCTTCCCCATCTGGAAATGTGATCGATGAATCATAGTTTGTCGGATGTCAGGAGAATGCTATCTGCAGGAAAGCTTAGTACCAACTGCAAAGTTTGGCGGAGGAGGTATAGTAGTCTGGGGCTGTTTTTCAGGGTTCTAATCAGAACCCCAAGTTTCAGAGAACTGTAATTTCATTGATACAGTGCACTAAAACAGTTTAGACACTCATATGCTTTTAAGTGAAGTCCATAAAGAGCATGTTTGATGTGTTTGATGTGAAGGAACTCCAGTGACAATCCTGGAGGCCTCAACCTCGTAGAACACCTTCTCAAATGCATTTTTTTGGGGGTGGGAAGTCAACTCCATTTTCATGACCATATAACACCTAACAGGACATTTATAGTTATTTCTTTTTTCAGACATTTCTAAATAAAGTAAAAAAGATAAAGCAAAATAATTAAAGCTTAGAAAGATCTAACACACATTGCCGATGGAAGTGTTGCTTATGGAGGTCCTAAGACTAATCCTTTGAAAAGCTCCATAACGTTATAACCAAAAAAGAAAAAGAAGTAGATTTAATACAGAAGACATGGAACTTCAGCCAAGTCATCTCAAGAGTTAATACAGACCCTGTAAGAGTTAATTCAATCCTGGTGATTTCACTGTGTAATACTTATCCGAGCCATGCTTCTAGGCTTGGATCCAACTACAACTCCACACTGAAGTTCTCACATCTGAAGCCACTCAAGGCCGCACATATACAGTTCTGTGTGTGTGTGTGTGTGTGTGTGTGTATGTTTCTGAGTGACAGGGCAATGGAATAGCCCCGGCCTCAGGTATTTATTAAACAACATTCCTCCTTCTCTGCATGTCCATATGCCTCAAGGGACGACTTCATTTCACTCCATTACGCTTCATGTTCTCACACCCATAAGGCTACAGCGTGGCAGCTCAATTCAAAACGTGTGGGACAACAACTACACTTGGGAAAATGCTAATGTCAGCGTTAGTGGTTACACAGGCAGGTTCTGCTGCAAGATTGTGTCTCTGCCATATATTATTCATGGCAGGGTCATTAACACGGGAAAATAAGCTATGGGAGATGTGGAAAATGCAGATCAGTTTCATCCCCTATACATCTGCCATAGCTCAATCCGGACCTTTGTGCCGAGGTTTTCTGGATTGATTCATCTGAAATGTTAATCTTACAATGCCTTTAAAGCCATACCTACAAATTCAATTCAGATGCAAGTCTTGCAGGACTGAGGATGCCACTATGTGTTGGTTAGAATATACACTATATGGAGAAAAAGGGATTGGGACACATCTGTTTTCCAGGGTCTGGGTCTTCACTTACTTTCACTGGAGCAACTTAGGGTTAAGGGTTTTGCTCAGGAACCTCCTGGTGGAATGCTGAAGGTAGGATTCGAAGCCATGACCTCCTGGTCCAGAGGCAAGTATCCTGCCCACTAGGCCACCACCACCCCATTGGGATGAACTGGAATGGAGATTGCGACCAAGGCCTACTAGTCCCTCAGATATTCCGAATTCTTGTAGAAAGCCTTCCAAGAAGAGTGAAAGCTGCAAAAGTGGGATCAACTCCAAATTGAAGTCTGTGTGTTTGAATACAGTTTCATTATTAAAGTCCCTGTAGGTGTAATAGTCAGGTATCCCAATACTTGTGTCCATTTAGTGTAAAGTTATCTCCTAGTTTTACGTGGATCAGGAGTCGCAGATTCAGTCATAGGGGAACTCAGTTTTACGCAGAAATCCCCACAATAACGCAGAATCTGCAAATAACTTTTCTTTTTTTTGCTTTTTTTGTGGCAATAAATATATTTTATATGTTATATGTTTTGATATGTTTTCACACAAGGGTACTCAGGGCAGGCTGAGCATGATTTCCCCGCACTCCACAGTTCCACTGTTCTCCAGGAGACCTTTCCAACGAGACCTCTTTTGTATTTTTAGCTCAAGCAGATCAGGTTTTATTCTCAGAAAACCGTCCACTTTGATGTGGTGTCCCAATACTTTTGTCCTGCAAACCAAGTTGCATATCAGGTTTACCTTTACATTTTCTTTAAGGGTAATGCATTAAACTTGACATTAAAGTGTCTTGGGAGCATATTTGGGGGCATACTTGGGGTTTACATTATAAAAACAGGCATTTTTAGACCTTTTTTCTAATCAAAACATAACAACGCGGTTTTCACTGTACGCGGGGTGCTCTTGGAACGTAACCCCTGCGAAAAGCGGAGGATTACTGTATATATAAGGGTTGTGCCACAAATTACGAGGATGCTAGTGATACGATATTAAATGTGTGTGTGTGTGTGTGTGTGTGTGGTCGGGATTTGTCTTTTTTTAAGTTGTTGCCTTTTGGTTGTGATGTTGCAATGGAGTCTGCAGAGTGTGGTACAATTATGTTTTGCCTGGTGTGGCACAGTGCTCCACAAAGTTCCTGCTCACAAGCAGAAAACATACAGGTATAATCATTCCTTTCTTTCTTTCTAACCATTTACAAAGTTTGTTCCGTTAGTGAAGTTCACAAATCCTTCAAAAGTGACTACAGGATTTTACAGTGTTACTCTTTTTAAAATTCTCATATTCCACTTTTTTGTATTTCATTTTTTTATCCTCTTGTTACATAGTTGTGGGTTTAGCTTCCAAAAAAAAAAGGGTCACACACTTCTACATATACACCTTAGAATTAAACAGGCTAGTTTCGTTACTCCACCAGACGGATATATGCAAATTGGCCCTGTTTTGACAGGATGCCCTGTATTATACCTCATTAAAAAAACTAAGAAAATGGAAACAAACTGAAACTACAGCATGAAGGGGCTGGATAAACTGCTGTAGGAGGATATATGTAAATATGCTGGTTTTGGACATGATGAAAATTACGAATTCAAAATGGGCTGTTCTGTTTTGCATATGGACAGTACACACTGGGGAGATAACGGTATGCTTACACACTCTTTACACACTACATTAAAATCTTTCTTTGAAAAGCAAGGATAATATGGATTTTAAATATATGAGCAGTTTAATGGTCAATGTGTACTGGAAGAAAATCAGTATGTATTGGCATGATTTGGGCCAAAGGGAATAAAAGTAAATGCCTTTATACTTCAAAAATACTTTTCTTTAAAATGTGACAAATTTACCAATCAGTTCCAATGTAACTAATGTACCTTAACGTTACTGCTGCAGTTCATTTTATAGTACCCAAAAGCTCCCATAATCCTTAAAAAATATCAACACAGCTGTCTAAAACATCAGATATTCTCTGCATATAATGAAAATATGGCACCTCCACAACTCAACCTGTCCAAATGGCGCTTCAACAAAGGACAGTACTTTAGGGACAGTTTAATCAAGGCTTTTAGAGCAGGATTTCGTTTAATGTCCGACCTTTCTGAACACAGATTTATCACCGTGATAAAACAGCAATGCAATTCTGATGGCAATAGTGAAAAAATATTGATATATGGCTTAATGAGCCAGAAATACCAGAAATATCATGTCAAGGCAAATTTACTTCTGTAGCAGTTATTTCCTCACACGCCGTTAAACTCTAAAAGAGATTGAGAGAAAGGTGGTGTGGCTGTCTTTATCTACAGGTGTCTTTGGGTGTAACTGAATCAGCTCTTTGGCTCTTACGGAAAACTGAAGATTTGTTTAACGCCAATCTGTCAACCGTCACAGCAAGTCAAACCAGTCCTGATAGTGAACTTCATTAACGGCATGTTCAGTTCAGTACAAAAGGACACACACACACACACACATACACACACACACACACATACACACACACACACACACACACACACACACACTCTTATAACAGAAATGTAAACCAGCGAGGTCGCCTT
>JBBPDB010000083.1:20833086-20844178 GCA_037974465.1 Brachypetersius altus
CACACACACACACACACACACACACACACACACACACACACACACACACACACACACACACACACACAAATATAAATCTGGGTTATTCAGGTGAACAGACAGCTGAGCTAACCTCCAGAAAAGTTTCTCCAGAGGAGTGCTTGTGTTGGTGGGTGTATGTGTGGGAGGGTGGATAGGTGGATGTTTATGCGAGTGTCTCAGACTTAGTGGTGCGTAGGGGAATTTTGCCATGAATAGACCTAAAGCATCAAAAATGTTGATTCTTTTGATAAAGAGTCCCTGGGGCCAAAAGCAGTGTGGAAAATTACCAGGAACTGTAGATATCGTACCCAACAACATGCAGGTGGGAAGCATTGCAAGTCCAAATGCTTTAAAAAAAAAAAAAAAAAGACATATAAATATAGCCCACACACTTTTCCCAAAATAAGTGCCGAACTTCCCTACAGAGGTTCAAACAACACAACAGATTTATAAAACCTGTGAACAGCATGGGATTGTTGTCTGTTTTTAACCCATTCACCAGGTGAAGCAGTGGGCAGCCAGGAACACAATGTCCAGGGAGGGTACCTTGCACAAGGGTACCTCAGTGGTGCCACTAGCATTCCTGGGATTCAAACCACTGGCCTCCGGATCACAGGAGCAACTCCCTAACCACTAGGCCACCAGCTGGCCCGCACTATATAACTAGTTAGCTATTACTATCGCTCAATCTGTTAAACTTACTTCTATTAAATTCTGTTAAATATAACTGACAGTGCAAACATCTGAGCGCTGTCATAATTTGAGTCTCTGTCAACTATACTAGTAATTGTGCAATCTATTAATTATTTTGACCTTTTTAATACCGTGCAGATAGTTTTCAAAGTCTTCTGACTGCTTTTTTTAATGATAAATGACTCACACACCAAAGTGTGGAGAATCTCGGCTTATTCATATTGCAAGGGGTATTAGCATAGTAATCTTTACAGTAATGTTTTACATATCGTTAACATTATACTTGTATAAATGTATGGGATATTTCAGATTATAGTCGCTGCAGAATCAGTTAGGAGTCGTTTTATGTTTCCTCAGATTTCTGCTCACAATTGCGCTGGTTCCATCGGTACCGGCAGAACTTAATGCCCGGGGCTTTATTTGTGGCTACATCAATTGGCTTCTTACTTGAAGTAGAACTGGGGCTAGAGCACTAGGAGTGACTACAGCCTTCCTCATTCTGTTGAAGATACTGCATGAGCTACTTCCCTTCTGCTCTCCACTATATGGATGAGGCCACTTAACTTTGATCTTTCCAGCGCTGGTATTGAGGGCTTTGTGGGCAGTGTTTGATGGGGACTGGAAAGGTTCTGTGTTGACCTAGAGCTATAGGCCATCTGCCCATTTGGAGACTGTCAAAGGATGAGGAAGTAGTCTGGGCTTTCTATACTGGAGATGGCTGCGATGGTGTTAAGAGTGGTGGTGGGAAGTGTGTAGAGAGAGACACACACACACAGACACAGACAGACACACTGGCCTGTGTCAGGCAGTGGGCTGTCTAGGAATATGGGCTTGGTGATGCACGTCAGTGTGAAAACTTCTGAGACAAGCTCATCTTAGATAAAGTTACACGCTCACGCTCACACCCACACACACACACACACACACACACACACACACACCAAAAAAGATCCCCTCCAGTCTGCAGATAGCAGGCAGAGAGTTTGCTGTCAGTTGGCACAGTGCACAATTAGGGTAGATGGGGCTATCTCTAGAGCATGTGACCTGCTTCTATAATTATCCTTGGGGGATGACAGCATTAACGCTGTCTGTGTGTGTGTGTGTGTGTGTGTGTGTGTGTGTGGACCTTCACACACACCGACACATCAAAGCCTAGCCTATGGTATGCCCTGTTAAGTTCTGCTATGCGTGCCAGACTGAGTGTGATTACGCACCCCGGCTCAGTCGCCGTTAACACAATGACCCAATCCTGGAAACACGCACTCTATCAATATAACAGTTCAGTATAACAGTTCAGTATAACACTCCTATCTAGTAATCAAGTTTAATTTCACATTGGCGCTTAGGTGGGGAAATTAAGTGTGGTTAGCATCATAAAGGCAAGAATGCACACCACAGAGGTCACTGACGTGAGATTTTAATCAGCGCAAGTATGTGTATTTGTCCAGGAAGAGCCTGAGAAATCAGGTCAAATATATCAAGTTTTTTATCCAGATTTTGGACGCTCATGATTTTCAGGTGATGGCATATGAGAGCTATTCAACCTGTTGACAACTGAAGCTAGACAGATCATTTTCTCTCACTAGTAAAGTCAAACGTATGTTGATACAATAACAATGTAATGTAATATAGTGTATGCAAAAAAATTATTAAATAAATTTTAAAAAATATGCGGCAGTATAAACAAGCACTAGCCTTTATGTGCAGTCCTAGAGAGCCTTGAGACTACAGTTGGCCAAGTTAGCTATAGTCGCATTAACTAATAATTGATCTGACAATGAAATTATATAAATGTTATAAAATTACACATATAAGTTTATTAAAGTGCAATTTCTAGTAATGTTCTGAAAACAGTCACCTTATACGAACAGCAGACAATTAAAAACACTGAGAATATAATGGAATAAAATTGCTGACTATTAAAGACAATAAGTGAACAATATTGTCACAACATCAAGGGTGTGGTTCTGTTTGTGCCTGCTATAAAACACATGTATGATGCATGATGCATCACTCACCCAGTAGCTGCACCCCTCTGGTCAGGCCATAGACATCGATGAGGGCCCACAGAGGCTCGACGGTGCGGACCCCGCTGAAGAACAGCATGGGGCTGGAGTCGTTGATGCGGTAGAAGACGCGACCCTTCTTGTCCACCCAGAAGGCCACGAGGTTGCCCTCATTCGCAAACTCCTCCGGCAGCGCCTTTGCCCAAAAGCCACTCTGCGAGACCAGATCTGGACAGGCGTATTTGGGCAGGCTGTCGGGGTTGATGCGTGACGGATCTTTCGAGGTGAAGCCCAGACGGAGAGCCCCACTCCAGCAGCACTGTTTTTTCGTGATCTGACAGAGAAAGCCATTATAAAGCAGGACATAGATAGTTATATCGTGCTTATATTATTTGACTACAATAACATTTCAATTTAACACGGGCTGAGTTCACCATGTCCACTCTTATAGCTTTTATATGCAGATGTAAACTGTTCTCTGCTTCGAATTCAAAGAAAACTGCACGCCAATTACCGAATTTAATGACCAAAGTCACATAGCATCCAGAGATCTTTATGAATGCTATTATGCCAGACCGCCCTTCAACGGCTATCGTTCAGTGTTATGGTTTTTGAGGTATTCCTTTAAAGGGATGCGTAAAGTGGAGGCTGGGGGCCGCATGAGAGGGAGAAGTATGCTGTGTTTGGAGTAGAAGGGGTCTGTTTTATTTGACTTACAGTAACCACTGCCCCGGCTGAGGAGATAAATACTACAAACATGTCAAGTACATGGTGACTTACACAACAGCGACCTGGGCTCTCTGGATTTAAAGCTGCCACAGTGTGTGTATGTGTGTGTGTGTGTGTGTGTATGTGTGTGTATATGTAGACAGAAACAATAGACAATGGAACATGGATCATTGTGTGTGTGTGTGCACATCTATGAGTGTGTTAATGTGGTAGACCAACAGAAGTCTAGTTGCTGAATTATAATGAGTTCATTGGTGTGCGTTTTATTTATGTGTTCTAACTGGTTGAGCTAGACTGTCACACTAAAAGTTTGGCACATTTATCTCTCTCTCTCTCTCTCTCTCTCTCTTTCTCTCTCTCTCTCTCTCTGTGTTGACTTACTGGCATCTGACGTGGAAAATAAGCTTATGGGATAACATGAGAATAAATCAAAAGCAGAAGAAAGGGGTAACAAAGTAACATACTGGGATTTAACTGCAGAGGAGGCTGTGTGTGTGTGTGTGTCCTTGTGCATGTGTTTGTTTGATGGATCAGGACAGGACTGTGTGTGGTTCTGTATTTTTGAGAGTTGCTAGTCAGAGACGGCTATTTGTGGACAGGTTTGTGTTTGGCGTGTAGGTGTGTTGCGGAACTACAGAGGAATGCTAAAGATTACGTTACTCTATGAATGGACTTGTAAATTTGAAAATATACATTTCCTGCACTATTTTGCTGCGCTACCCTGCATTTACCTCGCCGCCAAAATAACACATTTTAGACCAAAACCTTCTCAAACTACCATAAAAAAACGTGAGGCTTCCTATTCATCACATTGTTTCCAGCGAGGTAGAATTAGAGGCATTGAACACCTTGTCTGTCTGCTCCCAATCACCACTGGTAAGTTTCTCTAAGGTACATTTCACATTAACCCACTCCGACTCTGTTTACATCACATTATTTTCACCTGCAGGGCTCTAGAGCAAAAATGTGTGGAATGTTCCTCTAAAAGGTTCATTTATACTTCTTTAAAGATGCATTTAAATGTATATACACAAAAAAAAAGGGTTTTGTGGTTAACTGTAGCTAACAGAGACAGGAGAGTGAATACTGGGACAATACTTGACCCAAACTGGAGAAAAATCAAAAAGAGTGGTTTGAGGATCAGTTGGTGTAATGTTACAAACATTTTTACGCCATGTATGTCCAAAATATAACAAAAAAACTCAAACGCACAACTAGCTAATTGAAGATCACAGTATTCTTGTAAAAACAAATGTAATATGATAGAAAATCAAACCGTGAACTTGAATCATGAGTGCATGTATAAAAATGAATATATTCATTAATATACTTCAATTATCCATCATTTTGTGTTTTGTAGTTGTTATGTCAGTAGTGACTTTTGCACTCTGGTCACAGAAACCTGTATGGACTTCTAACTACTCACAATACTTTATATTGCACTTCCTCTGGCCTGGAGGTGGCCCTTAAGCTCTCACCTTGAGGCGGACCTGCTCGTAGAGGGCTATGGGTCTGTTGCTGAAGGTGATGGCGTTGCAGAAGCTGGCTTGCCTCTTCACAGTCCTCTGGGCCAGATCCATGACGATCTGCGAGCCCTTGGCGCTGGGGTGGAAAAGCAGCGGGCTGACGGGGAGGCCCATGCATGGCTGCAAGGGCAAGCAACGCTTCTGCTTGTGGTGGCATCGGTGAGTGGAGGAGGGGAAGGGTCCGCCGAGTGAGTCTGAGAGAGAGAAAGAAAGAGAGAGAGAAACAGAGACAGAGACTGTCAGTTGGATCGTCTCTATATTACATGGACCCACCATTTACCAGTATACTACTATTTTATAACTGCAATGAGTAGTTTATGTTTACGCTGATATAGATTTTTATTGCCAACATGTCAATAAATGGAGCGGAGGTCAGGGCTCTGTGAGGGCCAGTCAAGTTCTTCCACACTGAACTCATCCAGCCACGTGTTTATGGAGCTCACTTTGAGCACTGGGACACAGCCATGCTGGAACAGAAACGCTTCTTCCCCAAACTGGATCCACAGGTCCAAGTTGGAAGCATGGCGTTGTTCAAAATCTCTTTGTCTGCTGAAGCAATAAGATTAAGCCCTTCACTGGAAGTAAGAGGCCTAACCAACCCTGAATAACAGGTGTGTCCCAGTACTTTAGTCCATACTGTGTATGTGATTGTCAATTCTGATAGACCGCAAAACAGTACAGGAAGCAAATGTTGCGACATAGCTTATTATATAAAGGCAGATACTGACAAGTAACTTGTCACTCAAGAGCTCTGAATGAAGGCAGTAACAAGGTTGCTCAACTTATAGATCATTTTATAGCCCTTTTCATTATTAAATGCATTATTGTTTATGGCTGTTAACAGTTTGTGAGCAGCTGTTTTGTAAATACTATTTGGAAAATAATAATCAAATTGAATTAGAGACAGAATGTCATCGCTGTAGTTCACAAACCAGGAAAAACAGTAATATTCTTCCATTTCCAAATAGTATATATAGATAATATTACCCTTTTTTCCAGTCTTTATGACTCTTAAATCAAAGTCATGCTGTCAAACATAGTTTAGGGAACTACTAGTCCTAAAACTTCCCTTTGGAAAAAAACAGTTAGTAATGGGACACTCACATGACTCGTGAAATCCCCACCACTAGAAGTTACATGAGGTTACATGGAAAGAAAAGACAAGATGTACCATACAAATCTCAGTTAAGCCCAAAACACAAATAAAAGTTCAAAGGTCCTTTACTTTCAAGTCAGTGAACCAAACAACATCAGTCTGGCTGAACGGTGCATTTAGTCTGACCCACTTTACAAATGGCAACAGCACATCAAGGCAGTCTGAGCGACATCTCATTTGATGCTTTAGATAGAAATTACAATAAACATAATCTGGGCTGCACAGCACACGATACTGAAACAAGCAGAGTCTGGTGTTTCGAGTCTCGTACAGCATGTATCGTGTTGCACCAAACACAATTATCTCAAGATGTTGTGAAGACACTAACTCTGGCAGCAGCCACCAATACACTATATGGACAAAAGTATTGGGACCACAAGACCATTTCACCAACAGGGACACTGCATTCACCGAACTCATCCTTTATAGACTTTGCTTTGTGCACTGGGACACAGTCATGCTGGAATAGTAAAGGTTCTTCCCTGAACTGTGTCCACAAAGCATGGGGTTGTCCAAAAAATCTTGATTTGCTCAAGCATTAAGATTAAGCCCTTCACTGGAGGTAAGGGGCCCATGTTCAAACCCTGAAAAGCAGATGTGTCCCTATACTTGTGGGAAGACTAGTCTCCACAATAGTGATTTGATGCCAGGATGCACCTAAACAAGCACATAAATAACTACTCAAAAGGCTAATGCGTCAACCATAATTGTAAAAAGCCAATTCCATACCACAATGTAAGAACTCTCACCAACGCTGTAAGCAGCTACATACATTTGCAAGTTGTTTACTATAGCAATTATTTAAAAGAAAAGAAAATTAATGACTAAAATGTGGTCAGGTTCATGTTTAATGCATATTCCTGGTGGGGTTGTTTGTAGTTCAGCATTTCTATGCTTTATATGATATCTACAATATGGTATTGCATATCACAATGGACAATGGAATTCTGCTAGTCTTTTTTTTGTTTCTTAAACACTGGCAACACTGCTGCATATGAACCACACTCTAAACACCAGATTCTTTCTCTTTTGCACAGTCATGTCTTTCATGCTATTTGTTTAGACTAATCAACAATGTTTTGAAGGTTTATTGCGGGAGTTTACAGACTAATCTAGAGACGTTCCCAGTTCGCCCAACTCTGTGATGTCAGAGACAGCAGAGTAACGGAAAACGGCCTGTGCAGTTTCACTACAGCGAGCGGAAGGACGGCAAGACGCAGCAACAAGCCATCCCTTTGTGTGTTTCCCGTTCCACTATCAACTAGAAGCCCTATTTTTCTTCTTCCCTTTCACTTTATCAAAGGCAGTAAAGCGGTCACCGTGACATTATCAGTGTTCTCCACCAGGTTCCAGCAAGCTCTGCTATTGTGTCCCATGAATCGAAGAAGATGTTGAATGGCTGTGCTAGTATTTTCCGTTCTACACTGATAAGGTAACAGCGTCCTTGTTCAGTCCATACAAGCGAAACCTGTTTGTCTCTGTCTGCAAACCACAGGCCTAGCTGTTAATATCTTCCCCAAATGATTTCCATCAGTGTGTGTGCGTGTGTGCGTGCGTGTGTGCGCGCATGTTTAGGTAGCTGCAAGAAAAATTGTGATAATTGTATAAAAGATTGAAAAAACGATTGTAAAATGTATGTGTTAATTTTATATTGTGTTACGTTTACCGAAAAAAAAATCTACATCCTGGCAAATAAAACACATCTTTATCACTATATAAATAATTTGTTTCTGAAATTTGATAATTTGGAATTACCACATTTAAAAAAACATCAAAAAACCATGATTTGATTGATTTGTATTAGACTGCAGTCAAGTCCTAGTTCCTAAACTTTGAATCCTGAACAAGTCAGGATGCATTGTTCAGTAATCCAATAACGTTTAACATTTTATATAGTAGTATATATACTCTACATCAAAGCTGTTTTTTCATTCATTTCTAACTCCATACTACATGGGCAGACCTGACAGACACAGTGAACAAGCAGTAATATTAGGACGAGACCTGACCGACACAATAGTATAAACAGAGAGGAATATTAGTGCAACTACACAGTAAACAATTTTCAAAGTGGTTTTCAGTGGAACATGATCGTTTTGATATTTTTTGGGATCGAGCCTCTCCTAATTTAAAGGTAAGTTGCAAGTCTTCTTTGATTCTGTCAACTTGAGTCCTAAGTTATCAGATTCACGGCTTGAGTGACTCCCCACCATAAAACCCTCGTCCATAAAATGCTCAGAAAAGCATTAAGCGGTCCCATATATGTATATGCATACATGCTTTGCCATGCAGTCTCTGTGTGTTTGGTCTCCTTTCTATCATAACCTTTTCAGCAATTAGTGCTACAGCAGCTCTTCTGTGGAATCAGACCAGACAGGCCGGCCTTCTCTCACACGCACCTCGGTGAGCCTTGGGCACCCATGACCCTGTCACTGCTTCACCGGTTGTCCTTCCTTGAACCATTTTTGATAGGTATGAACCACGGCATTTAAAGGACACCCTATGAGACCTGTCACTTTACCTGCTTCCAAGACATTAACTTTAATAACTGACTGTTCATATTCTGCCCAATATATCCCACCTCTTGACTGATGCCACTGTAACGAGAGAATCATTGTTGTTCATTTCACCTGTCAGTGATTTTACTGTTATAGCTGGTGTGTGTGTGTGTGTGTGTGTGTGTGTGTATGAATGTTTATTTGTGTGTGTCTCCAACCTTTTGAACACTTGTGAAAGCGTATGTACGTCAGTGCCTCCTTATAATGGTGCCTGAAGTGAATCCATCTCTCTGTGTGTGTGTGTGTGTGTGTGTGTGTGTGCATGTCTTTCGGGAGATGATCTGTGTGTGTGGTGCACACGGTCGGAGTAGGCTGAAATGAATGCATTAGCAAGCACAAGAGGCGCAGCTGTCAGGGAGAAAATGGAGGTTAAGTAGGAGCTCATGTTCCTTAGCAACACAGAACCAAGTATAACACCCCCACTGTTCAGCTGATCTCAGACCAGTCTTGGTGACTTTCTTCTAGCCATTAACAATGAGCACTTTAACAAATATTTAACAGAACTGGTTTTTGATCGGTGTAATAAGATCATTTCTGTATTTTGAAGAGGTTCTTAAATATGAGTTAAAGAAGTTGTCTCCTACTTTTAACTCGCATTTTAGTGTTGGTCACTTATAATGCATGTATATACAATTTCATTTATACAGTTCATTCTGATTCTGAAAAAAAAAGTTTCCTTAGGGATCAATAAAGTTTAGAATTTCCCTTCATCCCTAAGAACTGAACATTATTACTGTTCTAGTCAATGTCTGCTGCTACCAAACAACTGACGCTCCAAAGTACGTAGATCCAATATGTACTTATATACATACATTTATGCAAAGTTTTATATTATACTGTTGTGTGGTAAGACTTTTATTCTATTGTTTAACTGCTCTTACCTTTGTACTGTAGCAATGGGACAACTAAAGGTTTATCTTATCTTATCTTATTATGATTTGATTCCGTGCTTTTAAGACTTTTATATGCAGATGACCTATGCTCTAATTGGCTGTTCTGTAGTTTGCTTCATTTATGAACAAGGCTCAAACACACCTTATAACTGGCAGGCATAAGCTGTTGTCAGTTGAATACACGGATATATGTGACATCACAAATATAATTCATTCGAAATGGACTATACAGACTAGGAAGTGAATGGAATGCTCTGAAACTGTAATAATGTTTACATAATATATCAAACAGTAATTTCAAGAAAGAGAAGGTAACTCGTATTTTCATGATATACGCCCTTTAATGTAACGAGACTATGATTCCAGCAAGTACTCGTGATAGATTACAGTTATATTATGTGAATATCATGAAACGACATTCACATACTATAAAGGGCTGTTGTGTTTTTCATATGGCGTCAAATCTAAAACAGCCGTGAGATTTTTATACGGCAACATACGTCATAAAGCTTTCATTTATCCAGCAAATAACACTCCTATGTGCTCAGGTCATATTTTTAAGTTACGGGACACTTTTATAGTACATATCACATTCGTGGGCCTAAAGACACCAATGACTCACAAAAGCTAAAATGGAACATATGGAGTGTGTATGTGGTCGTAACGCAAAGTACACGCGAAGCTTTTACAATGTACGTTAAAATGGAGTCTGGGGGTAAAGCGATACACACATTCACAGCAGATTCCTGAGCAATAGGGCTTTGCTATGTAGAGGGTAAATAGTCCATGCAACCTTTATAGCACATATCACATGGCTTATCATTGCTTGGAAGTCATAAAGTGTGTCATTAAGTGTTATTACATTATCAGTGGACACACACACACACACACCTATATACATATATATATATATATACACACACATGCACACACTAGGAGAGAGCACTGTATAGCAATCACAGATGAAGCTGTTTCTTTGCTAGGGATGTATCCGAATGCTGCTATTTCTATGGCAACCGCACTCTTTTACAAAGTAACTACGGCAGAGTCAAACACACTTATATAAGAACACATAAAAACAGCTCTGGTACATTCTGATCATACGGTGAACTACAGTCACGGCACCTCCAGCTTCTGTGGAAACTCGTGGGTGCTAATAAATGATCTTTAAATGCAATCTTGTGCCTTTTTTTCTCTCTCTCCTTCTGTCTTTCTTACTCTTTCCATCTTACAAAATAAAGGCATTCTACTTCCCACAAAGCCTTATACAATGCCTGAGGTTGTTTAAGGTCAAAAGTTTCTATACAAATGATTTTATATAACCTGAGATTTCAAGAAGTTGGATTGTGAATTAGGGTTAACGGATGCAAGGCATGATGATGATGATTCTGTATTGGGATGAATTGGCCTGTTCACAAGTGAGGTACACTGTACCCGTCTCTCTCCCTCTCTCCCTCTCTCCCTCTCTCTCTCTCTCTCTCTCTCTCTCTCTCTCTCTCTCTCTCTCTCT
>JBBPDB010000083.1:20852356-20869164 GCA_037974465.1 Brachypetersius altus
CGGTCATCGAGGTACGATGCAAACCATTGCCAGGCTGCGCCGGAGATACCGAGGTCGGAGAGAGTGGAGAGGAGGATCTGGTGGTTGACTGTGCCGAAAGCAGCGGAGAGATCGAGGAGGATCAGAGCAGAAGACAGGTTGGCTGCTCTAGCTGCGTGAATTTCTTCCGAGACAGCAAGGAGAGCTGCTTCAGTGGAGTGAGCCGTCTTGAATCCGGACTGGTGGGGGGTCCGGGAGGCTGTTTAGGGAGAGAAAAGTGTTGATTTGAGTATACACTGCTCGTTTCAGGACTTTAGAAAGGAAGGAGAGGAGGGGTCTGTAGCTGTTGACATCTGAAGGGTCCAGTGAAACAGTGAAAAAGAGAATTTCAGTTAAATGTGTTTCACATTTAGGCACTAGGCTAGGTACCGTCCCCACACACTGCTCCCCGGGCGCTGCGTTCCTGCTGCCCCCTGCTTCACTTGATGAATGGGTTTAATGCAGAGGTTGAATTGTGTGCTGTGGTGTGTTCACGTATCACAGAATGATCACTTTCACCCTGACAGCTCGTAGATTTTCGAGGTTTCAGTAAATAAGTCCCACCCTGGAAACAAGTGACTGCCTGCTGTGACTGACATAACACTGTGGCCAATCACTGCCTTTGTTTTCACTTGGTTCTATTTTTTGTTCTGGTACTGAGCACTGACCTTCAAACACGTAACATTATTTACTAGTATTTATTAATAGTTTTTATTTTATATTTTATTATTCGTCTACGAGGGCAAAGAAGTATTGGTATTAGCTTGTTAGCTTGACCGCTTGCTAGTGATGCCCACCACCACCCAGCCAAGCTGGACCTGGAGAAATCCCTGGGAAAAAATCCTGCTGGTCTGACAGAGAGATTAACACCTTCACCCAGAAGATCAGGAGAGTAGAATTCATTTATGAGGGGATAAAGAGGGTAGTATCATAGTGGGGTGTGGGAAGGGAAGGGTCGTGGACGCAAGGCTGGCGAGAACAGGAGATATGGTTTTAATAAGGGTATACACGTGAACCCCCGACTCAAAAGAACACAGGACTCGTGCTTCTGGCTCGAAAACAGGAAGCCAAACAAAACAACTGAGACAGGGTTTCGAACAAAAAATACTGGCGCCTTCAGGATCACCTCTAGACGCAGAGGGAGAACTTAAGTAGAAGAAGCACGAGCCTGGGGAAACAGAAAAAACAGATTAGGATATACAGGGATCTGAGTTTCTAGCATGAGAGGATCAACCACACCAGGGAATAACAAACACAGACACAAAGCATTCGGGGACCGGCTGGGCTTAATTAGTACACGGGGAAGGGAGGACAGGTGAGACGGTGATTAACGGGACGAGACACAGGTGAAACTGATACGGCTGGCTGTGGCACGAATACAACCTGAGGACAGAAAGGGGGAAAGTGACCAAGGGAAGAAGGGCGAAACGGAGGGGATTGGGACAAAGGCAGGATGGGCACGGAGACGACAGACTCAGCGGGGAAACTAATATTCAGGGGAGGGAGGACGGTGTCTATGGGAGGAAGACGCAGCGAGCGTAACATTTCATTACGTCTCGTGGTGAGCTTCCTTTAATTTAAGCTCATCAAAGTCCTTTTTGGGAATTTCGTTGACACTAGCATAATAAGATAATCATGCACAAAATGAGAACGATTCAAACCTGAGAAGAAACTGCACAATAAAGTAGCATCAGGCTATTGCACAGACTGTAATGTGATTGTGGGACAGAGGGAGGAGTTGTACAGCCTAAAGTCAGCTGCTTAATGCCAAAACATGGTTGAAAAGAGATAAGAACAAATTATTCCACAAGGTGGAAGATGTTTTTCTTTATGGAACTGTTTTGCTTTGAGTGTAAATAATGTTTTGTCATCACTGTTTTAAAATCAAATCACAAACCGGTGGACACTGGTGCTGACCTATGGCTCTGGACTCACCAATGTAAATATGTCACAATATAGTACCTCCCCTTATTGTGCACATAGGGACTCGCTCTGGATGGAGCACCGCCAATGGCAGTATATCTGAAATACAACAGTAAATCGTATTTGAGCATTTTGGCCGAGTCCAAATGTAGCTTTAAACTAAGGATGTAACATAGTGGCTATATTTATCTCCTTCTCCATGTCTCTCTCTCTCTCTCTCTCTCTCTCTCTCTCTCTCGTATGATAATCTGGAGAGCAGGCCTCAGCCCATGTGAGGACGAGATTACATCTTTATTCTGGGTTTTCATCCCTCTCAGCCATCTGCCCCTGGCTGAGGTGGGGGAGGGCGGGTGGCTGCAGTGGATTATGAGGCAGCAGAGAGACTGAGAAGGAATCAATGAGAGACGGAGTGAAAGGCAGAGACATGAAAGGACAGCCAGACTGAGAGATGAGAAAGGTAAGATTAGCTTAGAGCTAAGAAAGGCACTGAACGTAACCAGATCAAATGTAGCCAAACGTGCCGCACAGGGCTGGGCCTCATACACGTTTTCAGCAATAGTTTCAAAAATCTCCTCAGCCTCTGGAGGACACAAAAAACAGAATACCAGAAATAATGGATCACACATGTTTTTTAGCCAAAAAGTTTGAAAAGAATATTGCAAGGCCATTGTGCTCAATATTGCACATCAGATGAATGAATACAAACAAACAGTTCTTGTAATTTGATGCATGTGAGTTTGTGGTCTTAACCATTTTCAAGCCTCTCTTCCAAGAAGGCCAGTATTTACAGTTGTCAACAAATGTCTGCATTAAATTAATCAGGAGCTGGCTCTGGCTCAGTAAGACCTACTGTCTCTTTCCTACTGCTTACTTATTTCTAAAAAAAAAAATCCTTGCATTGCTCTTCTCTACGGTATTGTTGTGTTAGGCGTTGGCTAATTATTATTTGACAGTTGTTGTATAGATGCTCTGACTACAGTATCTTGGTTAAATAGTTGACATGGATTTAAGCTGTTTTTCAGGTAAGAAACAGTTGTGGAATTCTAAAGCACTGATGTACGTCGCTCTGGATAAGAGCGTCAGCTAAATGCCGTAAATGTAAATGTAAACGGAACCTATGTCCTTCTAACTGTATTCTTCCAATAAACTATTTTTCTTAAAGTGTAAAGTGTACGTTTGTCATATGTGAACACAGTATGAATTGCACAAAATTCTTCTCTGCATTTCACCCATTCACCAAGTAAAGCAGTGGACAGTGCCCACAGTGTTTAACTGTGTTTAAGGGTACCTCAGTGGTACCGACGGCAGTCCTGGGATTTGAAGCCAGGACCTTTTGATTGCAGGGGCAACTCCTTTACCACCAGTCCCCCAGCTGTGCATTACTGTGCATTATTTCCTGTTGAATATTTTATGTTTCAAGTTGTGTTTGCATTGATTCTCATGTGATGGTGCTTCTACTGGAAATAAATAAAGAGATAAAGATGATTACAGAGGTCAGTACTGTGCTGAAATGGTATGTAAAGCTTTATGTCTAGGCAGCATGTGCTTATTTGCTCGAAAGACACCAAACATTTGGATAATTACAAATAAACAAACAGATAATACACTGACTCGGCGTATAAGTGTGCTGTCCTGACCATTTCCAAATCTTTCCAAGTCTATTGTTTACAAGGGGCCAACGGCAGTCCTGGGATTTGAACCCACAGCCTTTTTATCGCAGGGGCAACTCCCTAACCACCAGTCCACCAGCTGTGCTTTATTGTGCATTATTTCATGTGGAATATTTTATGTTGCATGTTGTATTTGTATTGATTCTCATGTGATGTAGTGTTTTTACTGGCAAAATGTGGATGAGGCCTAACCCTTAAGCATTTATGTAAAAGGCTGACCATGGTAAACGATGCAACGCTTCACTGCTAAAAATGCATCAAACAGATCCTGTGCCTCAGGTACAACTCTCTAGATACGGAGATATTATAATGCATATGATTGTGTCCCAATGGGGTGGTTGTGTAACACTGACATGCTCGCAGCTGCTTATCCTGGCAAATGCATTGAAAATCTGAAGTGGTATTTTTAGACGTGTGCGCACACACACACACACACACACACACACACACACACACACACACACACACACACACAGAGGTCTTTTCACCCTTCCCACACAGCCCAGTCTAGGCCTGAGGGCCTGGATGTGGAGGTGGAGTGATTGAGTGAGAGAGAGAGAGCGAGAGAGCGAAAGACAGATAGAAGGTTGAGCGATGGTGAGACATTGCAAGATACCAGGAGAGGTCTAGATGCATGGCTATAGGTCTGAAAAGTAAGCAAAGAAATAAAAGAAGTGATCTGAGTATCTGTTTCTCTGCTGGAGAAAGGGGGGAAACCCCACCGGGGGAGCACCTCTAGTGGCCAAGTACCCGCTCATCGGCCTTCTCATGCATGAGCTCCCTAGTCCTGAATCGCATTAAGGCGCTGGCAAACTCCCCCTCAAAGTTACAGAGAAATCCCTTCAAACTCTCGGGGAACCTCCCTGAGCGCTCGAGTGATCCAGGGAGAAAAAAATACACAGGGCAGTCCAAGAGTCTGTTTCTGCTTAGTAAGTATTGTAAGACTTACGATATGCCTTGCATTTCGTTTCTGGAAAAGTGGTCGATGACCAAGGCGACTGATTACGCAACTGAAAAACATGCATTGGCGAAGACCAGTTAAAGTAATTCTTTGGTTAAAAATCTAATTTGCAAAATTTCCCCTTCACGCAAATGTAGAACAGCCAGGACACGTGTGGTATCACAGGACACAAGACCACAGTGTTCATGTGCAAACTGACTCCATTAAATCTACACTATATGAACCAAAGTATTGGGGCAGCTGACCGTTACACACACACACTTCCTCCATGCTGAACTCATCCAACCATGTTTTTAATGGAGCTCGCTTTGTGCACTGGGACACAGTCATGCTGGAATAGAAAAGGTTCTTCCTCAAACTGTGTCCACAAAGTTAGAAGCATGGTGTTGTCGAAAATGTCTGCTGAGGCATAAAGATTGTCCTTCACTAGAAGGAAGGGACCTAGTCCAAACCCTGAAAAACAATACTGTCTATATTTGCCCATGACCTCAAACTGAATTCTGTATAAACAAACGTGAAAATATGGTGAAATCAGATGAAGCAAGGCCTCAGTTACTAAATCGGTTCCACCCTCACTTTCACAGAGTGTGTATTGCCATATGAACTCTGAGCCACAAGAGGGCAGCACGATTTTAACATTTCAGGAAGGCTATGACTCAGAAACTTCACCTGAATCCAGATACCCTGAGTAACAATTTCTACGGAATCATATAAAAGCCTTATTGCCAACACCATCTAACTAATGCCATGTGTACATGAGAGCTTTATGTTTTTCTTTTACTGGTGTTATTTAAGCACAGTGGCTGCTGTGGCTCCAATACAGCACCTCAGATGACGTCTGTATATAAGTACATAGTCATTTTCTGCGTTTAGCATTAAAGATATGAAAGACATTACATTTAAATGTCTCAAACATCTCAAACGTTTTCAGGTGAGTGGTTTAATGATGCTCCTTGTGTTTACAGGAAATAAATGAATAGCATCCGTATCTTTCTAACCTGTTAACTGACCAGTAAAATGAATCATTTGTAATATGATCTGTTGAAAGGGCAAAATGATTGTATTCACTATCAAAATATACAACAATAAGTCTCATATCGTTTTATGAGTATTGACTGACTTGGTTAATTACGTTAAATGGCTACTGATTTTGTCTCGATTGTTTTTCCACACAGTTTCATTACTTACTTATAGATAGATATTGTACCAAGTCTATTCATACTGTGGTGGATTTCTTTCTACAGATTTTTATTTAGTTTCATTTTACATTATTCTGGTGTCTCTGTGTCTTGTGTCTCACTGTGTCTTTGTGTGTTATGGCAGTCACCACATCCTCCAGGATCAAGAATGTTTTCTGATTGCAGGTAGGGAGGAAGAGAGTTAACGGTTAATGGTGTTTGTGATTTAGTCAACAGTATCCTCTCATATAGTTGACGTGAATAAAGTCTGGCCCAGTCTGGAGAGAGACGGTTATTGAAAAATGGCTTTGGGGTGTATTCCATGTTTTCCTGCCCCCTCGCCACCCGCGGTCTGCTTTGACTTAGACATCATGCATTGTTGGTGTGGCTCGCATATGTCAACTAAACTGATGACTCATGGGCAGCATTTCAAACGTCTGCTTGGTATCTTTTCTTGGAGAGTAGGTTTGCTTTTATGAATGTAGTGTGTGCGCCAGCTGCTCCTGCCAGTTCAGCCACCCTGAATCACTCCCTATAAAGCATTCCAGCTGTTGCCATGGTTTTCCTCGCAGGAAATAAGTCTCTGAAACTCAAAGCGAATGCGTGAAACCTCACCGAATGATCTCTGCGTACTCCCTGTCCTTCCCCTTGCTGTCTCTCCATTTGCGGTACATGACCGAGGCGTCCACGTTAGCGGGAGAGAAAGTGTTAGGCTCGTTCAGCAAGGATATGACACTCAGTAGGATAGTCCTGGAAAACACAAAAACAACAAACAAGGTCAGTATAAGGCGCTGCAGAGCCATAAATTGAGTACTGTGCAATAAGTGAGTTTCTCTACCAAGACACACAATAAAAACTGATCATGTTTAAGGAGAAAAATGGAAGGATGGTGAATCATCGGCCACAGTCACTGGCAGGTGAGGTTAATAACACTGATCATCTCGTTACAGTGGCACCTGTCAAGGGGTGGGATATATTAGGCAGCAAGTCGGTTCTTGAAGGTGACGTGTTAATAGCAGGAAAAGTGGGTGAGCAGAAGAATCCAAGCACTTTGCCAAAGGCCGAATAACTGGGTCAAACCACCTTCAAAACAGAAGGTCTTTCGGCGCATTCCTGGTATGCAGTGGTCAGTACAGACCAAAATGTTTCTGGTGAACCAGCAACAAGGTCATGGATGTCCAAGGTTCATTACTACGCATGAAGGCTAGCCCATCTATCCCAATCCCAAAGAATAGATACTGAAGCACAAATTATTAAGAAAGTTTGTGGTGGCTGCGAATGAAAGGTGTCAGTACAGATAGCACATAAGGACCTTGCTGTTTATTAGTCTACGTAGCTGCAGACCGGTCAGAGTGCCCATGCTGACCACTGTCCACCACCAACCGAACCTACAATAGGCACGAGAGCCTCAGAACTGGACAATGGAACACTGGACAAAAGATGGCCTGATCTGAAGAACCATGAGAGAAGAGATGGCACCATATCCACTCTAGGAAGAGTACAGGTCAGCTCAGGTAGTGTGATGCTCTGGGAAATCTTCTGCTGGGAAACCTTGGCTTGTGGCATTCCCGTAAATGTTCCTTTGACGTGTACCACCTACCTAAACATTAGCTTTCATGGCAACTGTATTCCCCAACAGCAAGATAATGCCTCCTGCCACACTACAAAAACTGTCCAGGAATGATTTGAGGAAAACAATAAGGAGCTCAAGGTGATGACCAGGCCCCCAAATTCCTCAGGTGTCAATCTGACAGGATCTGCTGCTAACACTGTGGTACAAGATACCACATCTTCATAGTTAATGTCTGAACATGTCAGAGCTGTTTTGGCAGCCCAAGCAGGACCTACACAATATTCGACAGGTGGTTTTAATAATATTGCTGATTGAAGCATGTCATTCTGAAACATGAGCTTCCGGACAACCGGCCATTCGTTTTTTTCCTCCATACATAACAGAATTAGCCCGTCCTTCACTGTTAGTGACAGGTGCTCTTTAAAAACACACATGCATGCGCAACTGACAGGAACTTCCAGGAAGGTATGAGATTTTCCCCCTGACGCTAGAAAGAGATGTGAAGTCTGATAGAAGCCTGAAGCGAAACGAGAAGAAAAAGATCTAGGACAGGAAAGACTTGTTAGACACTTCCTACCACACAACTAAAGCAAACACCCTGTTCTGTACCTACAAAGAGAGAATTAGAGGAGAACACAGATAGTTGTGACGTCAAACAATACAAGAGAAAATAAGAGCTATTTGGTGAGTGAGGCATGATTTGGAGGAGGGGGGGGTGATCTGCCTGAAGCCTTTTCTTCACCTGACGTTCTGTGTTGGGTTCCACCTCTCAGACGGCAGCTCTCCACTCTGCGGGTCGTCTACTGGAGGGTGAAGGATAGAGATACACACGTCGCCATTCTGAAAGACAAACGACAGCCCAGGTTTTAATTCACAAGGTTAAACAGAGTTATTCAGACTGAGGACAAAAGTGTGTTCAGAAAACCTGACATCTACAAATATGGCATCTAGGGTCTTAACCCTAGACATAACGCTGGGGTCAAAAACGACCCACCACCTCTTTCACCTCATGCCCTGTATGTATGTACCAGGCTTACATTTGTTTGCTAATTTTGTGACTTTTCACCTTTCATTGCTATTAACAACATGCTTACAACGATCTTCTTTTATTGTTCACTGGAGTTTGTCGAGCACCCATCGTTGCAGTATGAGTGGGGTCATATGTGACCCCACAACTAAATGAACGGAGTCAGCCAAAATAGCAAATTTTTCCGAAACGCTTGTCAATTCGAATAAAGCTTTTTTAAATTAACAAGTATACTAGCATACAAAGTTGCAATCAACTTTCATTTGATTTTATTTGCTCATGTTAGCTACATTACATTGCCAAAAGTATTCACTCATCCATCGAAATAATTACATTCAGGAGTTCCATGGCCACAGGAAGTGGCATGCAGACGCTTCTGCAAACATTTGTGAAAGAATGGGTCGCTCTCAGGAGCTCAGTGAATACCAGCGTAGGACCATTATAGGAGGCCACCTGTGCAACAAGTCCAGTCGTTAAATTTCCTGGCTACTAAATAGAATCAGTGGTATTACAGCTTTTCATGGGGTTACGTTCAAAGAGCATGTGCGTATATTGAAAAACCACGTTGTTCTGTTTTGGTTTTTTAAAAAAAGCCTAAAAATGCCTATTTTTCTAGTGTTAATGCTAAATACGCAGCACAAAAGTATTGGGACACCACGGCCAGGTGAATGGGTCCTCTTGTGTGAAAACATTCAGAAAAAATATATTTATTGCCACAAAAAAGTAAAAAAGGCGACGGATATTTGCGGTTTCCACGTTATTGTGGGGATTCCCACGTAAACTGTGTTCATTTTTTTGTTAAAAAACCGTGTGTGACTGAATCCACAACTCCTGATCCACGTAAAACTGGGGATTACAGCAGTTCAGCTACGAAGTGGTGCCACGTAAAAAATTCCCATAAACACACACCGACTTCAGATTAAACCCTATGGATTAAGAATGGGATGTCATTTAAGTTCATATAAGAGTATAAAGGTGAGGGAATATAGAGTATTTGTACAAAGGTATTTGCATTCAGTGTCTGATTTTACAATTTTACATTTTTGCAAGATATGATTCGGATTTCGTGGCCCAGTAGAACGTCAATTCACTTTCAGGTTGCCAAAATGTAGATCCGATTGCAGTAAACAGCGTTTCATGTTTATAAATCTTGTGAGTTTTGGCTGACTTTTGCCGAGAAATACGCCATCATTTTTGACCCCATTGGTTACAAAATTTCCGGTATGTCTAGGGTTAAAGGAAAACGTCATCTACTGAAAAAAAAACACTACGGTGCAACCACTAAAATCTTAGAGTAAAGCTGATGTGAAATGGTTTAGCAGAAAAAGTTCATTAGTGTTAGTCACAGGAACCAGGTGTCGCAGTGTGTTCAGTGCAAATATAGGAAATATTTTATTAAATATCCAAAATGTCTCCTAAGCATTTATGTATAATTCTGCTGGCAAAATGGTCCAATAAAAAACACAATGGGGAATATTACTCTTAAGAATAGACCACACATAACTGTATGTTTAAAAATCATTTTAGGGGCTCAAAACCGTAGATCTTGGTCATCAAACATAATAGTTGTAACCATGTCTTTTAATAACCGTGTTAAGACATGAAATGCTCCCGTGGTCTCGTTCTAACCACCTCCTCTATGAATAACTGTGCTTATCTGTTTCTCTGGAACGGCACATTTAAAATTAAACTACTTGGACCAACTGTTTACATTTTATTGCTTTAATTATGTGGAAATTCTGGAAGTTCCCTTTCACCAAAATGAATTTTCATTTCATGGGATTCTATTTCAAGTAAATTTGGATCATTGCTTATAAATGCATAGGGCAGCTGGTGGTTTTAAAAAAACGTGACTCCGATGACGAAACGAGATGATATGCACATTACACAACGGCTGAATAAGGAGAAAATAAATCTCAACAACTATGATATAAATACGTCATAGCAATCTGTTCAAGGACTGCCTTCGCCTTGCTGATGGCGTGGAGAGCAGTGGGAGTCGATCCAAGTTACGTGACAGCCTTTGTGGCTGTTCCCTTCTGCTCTTATTGTGATGAATTGGACCCGAGTGTGAGGCCGGTTTACTTGAGAATTGTCTGTGAGCGTGTTTTCAATGGTTTTGATTGAGTGCTCGGGCCTTGGGCTCTTTTTGCTGTGCTTTACGTTCAGGAGGAACATTCTGGATAAACACTTTTTCAGAAGTGAAAGACTGCTTGGGCAGAAAAGGGCTACACAAACATGTTTTTCCTCTGAAAGCCAGTAAATACCGCACAGTCATATTTCAGAAATCCTAAAAATGCTGTCAGGTGAGGTCCTAGCTGTTTGGCTCGGAGGCTATTGTGATATTTGTATTTTTGTGAGTATCAACAATTAAACCAGCTTGATCAATAGCAAACCAATAAAGAAGGATTTAAAAATTTGCTACATAATTAATAAATGAACCATTAACAAATTAAGTCCAGCTGTATAGTTCAATTATACTGACTGAATGCTGTCTGGCATAAAACCCTTACAATTTAATTTAGACTGCAAACTAAGGACTTATTTGAGTATTATTTAACAGTACCCTGTGACTTAGATCAAAAGATGTTTGGTTATTGTATACAATAGCTGTTAAAATCAGGTTTCGAAGTTGCCCAGCACCTGCCACAAAGTCACATGACACTGTGAAATGACAAAAACATACTCTTACCTCATAGATGTTGGGGTGCCACATCTTGGTGAGGAATCTGAAGGCGGGCGGGGAGTAGGGGTAGTCGATGGGGAACTTGATACGTGCCTGGAGAGCAGAAAAAAGAGTCTAGGTTGACCAAGATGACAACAACAAAACACGGCGACGTGGAGAATGAAATAAATAACTCAGGGAATCAACTCCTGCCCCTCTCGCTGGGCATTAGACGCCACAGCCGCAGACCTAATCAAGACTGATTTTACGCCTTACGATGACAGACGAAGCCGTCCGACGGTGCTGTGAAGTTCAAGACCATTTCGAATCCATTAATGCCCCAATGGAGCTCAGTATCTGGTACGGCCTGCCTCTCTAATAAAGAGACACTGGCTGGAGGCGGCCGCTCCCTCCCCTAAGCTGGGCGATCGGGGGACGCTGGGACAGCCGCTGATAATTGGATTGGAGATGCATTACAACTCAGGGAAACAATGCAGATGGACCAGTGGAGAATGGAGCGAACGGACACAGAAACGAATCAACAACCGGCCCTGCGACTACGAAACAGGGGCAAATCAATGCTAGGACATTTTTTAGGCAGGAACACAACTAGGTTAATCTGTCATTACATAAGAGCACTGCGCTCCGTTGAACCCGATCCAGGCCCTGTGCTTTCACAAAAAAATGCAGATAGCCATCATATAACTGTGACCGAGGTCGACAGACAAGGGACCTGCAGCGCAGTGCAGTGTGAAATTCTGCCTCCACGTCAACAGAATGCGGCCAAAACCAAACGTCATGCTCAATAAATGCTTTTCTTTATGATAATGTTGGGAAGTCGAGCTTCAAGATGAAAGCAAACATAGGGGTGGGAACCTTCTGGCACCCCGCACTTCGATTTGGATTTGCGGTGCCAAGTTGTGATTAGAAACCATCTGGTTTTATATTTATAGCCTACCTTGTGATTCGCCAACGTTCACACGTCTTGTTGGCTTTGCTGAATTTGAATACTTGTCACACCTCTTTATGTCACCATGTAATAAACGTTCTTTCTGTCTTATTGTGTGTAAAGTTGTCTATAGCAGCGGTCCCCAACCTTTTTTTTTTTGCACCAGTTAATGTAAAACAATATTTTCACAGATACGATAAACACAGAGAGTTTGTTTTTTATTCATTTTTGCTAGCTTGTATGCTACATTTTTGATGTACCGCTATCACGTGACCGAGAGTATTTTTCCAAAATAAAAGCTCTTTCAGACTCTGATAATCAACAAAATACTTTTTATACTGTCTGTGCGGGCCAGTACCACATGACTCACGGACCGTTGGGGACCTCTGGTCTATAGGGTTTACTGTTTGCTTACTGTTTGCATAAGCTTTTGCATAATGGGGGATTTGTTTGAGTGAGAATCGTGATGCATCTAAAAAAAAAAAAAACACGATTGTTTTTGCCCACCCTTATCTTCGTATTCAACACGGCTGGGAGGTTTCGCCGACTCTTGCTTTGTTTAGGTTTCGAACAAAGCACCGATTATCCGACAGGCAGTGTGAACAGTTGCGAGCGGCATGACTGGTTCTGGTGCTGCACCCTGGGGGAGTGTGTGTGGGGGGGGTGGGGGGCCCCTGCAGGTTGGTTTGTACTCAGAGGGGGAGCAGCTCACACTCTCAGCTCTGTCACTGTTCAAGTCTGAGCACGGCCCGGTATCAAGCCCCAGCAGAAAGCAAAGCAATGCAACGCAGTGACGCCACTGTATCTGCCAAGCCCACGGTTCTCCCAGGGTAAACAAAAGGCAAGGACTGAACTTTCATTCAGCGTGACCTAGTTTCTCTTTATTTATTTATTTATTTTTTGGTTTAAATCCCTTCGCAACAATACCCTCACTTCTGCCATAATAATCCCGGGCCTGATTTGAACCTGATGAAATAATTCACAGGAAAAACTAACCAGATGTAGAACAAAACACTGGCAGGACAATGAGCCTGTTCTTCAGGATGTGGTTACTTTATAGCTTGGGGGTGAGGAACTGAAACTTGGGGTCCCTTTTCACTCTCTTCCTTGACACATAAGAGGGGCCGCTTCCCAAACTGCACACTTACAGACTTGAAAAGTGCGTTAGAACTGTGTTCAGTAACGCAGTACGTGAAGTACAGACTGAAGTGTGAAAATTGGGACGTAGCCAAGTGAAAACAAGGCCGTAAAAAAGACATTTGGCAACAAATTTCTAAAATATCTGTTGAAATGATAGAGTCAGAAACCTTTAATGTAGATCTAATTTTTAAAAAGGTGACTCTACAGTGAAGTACAGAAGTGAGAACTGGGACACAGCCATGTGAAAACAATTCAGCAAAAGAGACAAATATGAAACATTTGGCTACATGTTTCTATAACGTATTTTTTTAAATGAGGTAGATTTCAACCTTCAAGAGTAAATTATTTTTAAAAGATGAAACTACAATAGGTGACGTAGAGAAGTGGGTGAAATGGAATACAGCCATGTAAAAACAAGGCAGCAAGAGAGACAAAGATGAAAAACTGGGTCATATATATTTTTAAAAAAATGTATGAAGTAACATTTGGCCATATATTTCTATCTACCTTTTTTAATTATTTAGATTTTAACCGTTTTTAAAAAGGCCATACTACAGTAGGGGAAGTACATATGTGAGAATGGGACACAGCCCTGTGAAAACAAGGAAGGCAGCAAAAGAGACAAAGATGAAACATTCGGCCACATATTTCTACAGTGTGTTTAAAAGGTTTTCATAAATCTTTAAGAGTTAACCCTTTTTCAAAGGTGAATACTGTCATCGTACACTAGAAATTGACTTCATACGAGGTAAAAACTGATTTAAAATAAACTTCAGTGAGCTCTTTAACTCCAGAGAGATTGTCTGTACTCCATCCTACTTCTGTACTTCACCTACTGTAGTATAATCTTTTAAAAGAATATTTCTCTCTTAAATGTTTACAAACGTTAAATCATTTTTTATATATTGTAGAAATATGTGGTCAAACGTTTCATCTTTTCCTGCCTTGTTTTCACAGGGCTGTGTCCCAATTCTCACTTCTGTACTTCGCCTACTGTATTGACACCGTCTTAAAAAAAGATCTCTTAAAAGGTTTATGAAATCTACATCATTTTAAAAATATATTGTAGAAACATGCCAAATGTTTCATTTTTGTCTCTTTTTCTGCCTTGTTGTCACAGGGCTAAGTCCCCATTCTCACTTATGTACTTTACCTACTGTATTGTCACCTTGATTAAAAAATAAGATGTCTCTTAATAGTTTATGAAATGTATTTACTTTTTATCTAGCTAGACAATCGTACGTTTTAGTGCAGTCCTGGATTGGATTTTAGGAGTGTATGAATGCAAAAAAGCTAACATAACACACTCACACCTACAGCTGCTGCTCCAAGGCTGCATTGTTGACAGAGACCAGGAACAAAGAAGCAAAGAAGAGCAGCTAGCCCTGCGTTCTCAGAGCATTTTATGAACCCCCCCTTCATAATCCTGAAGCTTTAATGTACTTCAGATGTTCGTGTTTAACTCTAAATACTAACCGTTCACATTATATCCAGATATATATTCTCGATTATCCTGGAAGCAGCCTTAAAGCTGAAGCACTATGTGGGCAGGGGAGCAGCACCATCAAGGCTAAATATAGGCTTCTAAATATAGCTGGTTAAATGGTAAACGGCTGTAATCATATCTCATACGAATAACAGCAGAAATAGCCTCACTTACTTTGAAGTAGCCCCCTTCGTAGAGTGTGTTTGGGGGTCCGAAGATGGCCACTTCCCAGTTGTACAGATCAGCCTCGTCCACCAGTGTAATTTTGAAGCCCTCGACTGGTTCCTCCTGCAGGCTCTTCATCTCCAGCATTAAGGCTTTTTGAGAGCTGGCGACGTGAGTGGTGCCGTGCTGAGCCATCTCGGAGCTAGATCTGAAGCTGGAGAACCAAGATCGAACAGAAGAAAAACAGAAAAACGCCTGCGTCTCCAACCAAGCTGGCTTTTGTGCAGCAGCTCTCCAGCCACACAACAAAAAACGCCTTTTGTTTGTTTGCTTCTCCCCCACACTACCTTAGCCAGCCAAAACTGAAGCCCTATGAAACAAAAGATACCACTTTTTACCACCTTAAGTGTCTTAAACCTCGAATAATGGTGTACAGCTATCTGTCATCATACTCCTTCCTCTCGGAGCCCATGTAAATAACAAGGTCAGAGTCCCCAGCGTGCCAAAACACAAGCCCCAAAAACACAATCGAAGCTAAAAGACCTTCCTGTCCAAGCTTTTCCCGTCCAAACCTCTCTAAACTGAGGCCAATGTGTGTCTCTACTAATCAGTTTTTCTTAAAAACACAACAAAATCCGAAACAAGCTTTGGCCGAGGAAGAATCAGAGCAAACGAGTGCATTTGTTGAGTGTCTGTCGATTCGGAAGCTGGATCTGATCTGTTTTTTTCTCTCCTCTTGGTTTCACTCGTCAATAAGCCCGCAGTGCTCTCTGGGAGATGGAGTTCCTGAAGCAGCAGCTCCTCCTCTGACGAGGCAGTGTTTGAAAAACAAAAACTAAATGTTACAGTTTCAAAGGAACGGTCCATTGTGACGTTTGCAAGCTGCTACTTTACTTTCAATCTTTGATCTTTTTGACGCCAAAATGTAAAAACCGCCGTTAGTGCATTATTTAAATGTAAAGTGTCCATTGAAAATAAAACTGAATCTAATCGAATAAAATATACTGTAGTTATAGTATTGCTATGCTGTTGTATTTACTCCTCCTTATCTGCATTTTACTTGTAAATGAAACTATTCTTCTGCAATTCAGACGAGATGCTGACTGGCTTTGTACCTGTACACTGCAGAACGACAATAAAGCTGAAAGTAAGCTAATCTAAAAATCAAAACGGACGTCATTGTATACAATAAAGCTCTTCGGTTCCGTTTTTTTTTTTTCATGTAAACATATATCAAAAACTGACTTCGACAATGTACATCCAAAGCAAGGGTGTCTAATGAAGTGTAGATATATAGGAAGCCTGAAGAGATTGCAATACAGAACCTCTCTTATCATATACTTATTATTATTATTACTATAATAATTATAATAATAATAATAATAATAATAATAACAATAACAACAACAACAATAATAATAATAATAACAATAATAATAATAATAATAATAATAATTATTATTATTATTATTATTATGATCAAAACTCTCTTTAAAAATAAAGTGTCCCTTTATAGTCACACATGAACATACCACAGCACATCACACAGTGTGAAGAGCATTAAATTCTTTCTGTGCACTTAACCCATTCATCAAATCAAGCATGGGGCAGCCTAACCAAGGGTACCACTAGCAGTTCTGGTATTCAAACCACCAACCTTCTGATCACTGGGGCAACTCCCTAAACAACAGACCACCAGCCTCCTACCAGAAAAAAGCTGCAGGCTGGATGCTTAGGGCCTGTACTGGATGAGACTAGACTGTTAAAAGTAACCAAAGCCCATTAAGAACAGGGCCTAACGTTCTTACCTATAGAAAGGTATTACAAAGAATGTCACTGTATGGACTATAGTTTGGGGACACACTTGTAACTGACCATTACACCAACAGGGACTTTAATGACATTGCAATTCAATCCATAGACTTTAATATGGAGTCGGTCCCCCTTTGCAGCTATAACAGCTTCCACTCTTCTTAGAAGGCTTTCCACAAGATTCTGGAGTTTCTGTGGGAATTTGTGTCCATTCATTCTGTAGAGCATTTATGAGGTCAGA
>JBBPDB010000083.1:20907156-20918728 GCA_037974465.1 Brachypetersius altus
CGGAATATCGGATTTTAAAATCAACAAATATTTGTATCGGTATCTGCCTTCAAAATCCTTTATCGGTCGGGCTCTAATCAACATTAAATGCACCTGCCTGACTGTTCATACTGCATGTGGAATATATAGTACTCTAGAGCAGAGTATACAGTGTAGAGCAGAGTATACAGTACAGTATATCGAATAGAGTATACAGTAAAGTACAGTATTTTCTATACTGTTTTATCTGGATTTTATGTATTTAATATATTGTATCCTTTTCTTGTATTTGTTCCTCTGTGTAATTGTATCATAAGAAATGTCCTCTGGGATCAGTGAAGTTGTCTGATTGTGATTGTTATTTTGTACTACATTCAGAAGTATGTGTGTAAATATTGCATGTGCATTATTAGCTATTATTAGCTATCTAATGTGAATTAGGATCGTAACATGAATTAGGAGTGTAACATGAACAGTTAATGGTATAGCAGAAAATGTGTCCATGTCCACGTACTATCCATGTTAAAGACTTGAAACTACAAGGAACTATGTACAATAGTATGCAGAATGAAATCTTCTACTGGGACATTATGGCAATGTTTTGTGTATATGCTGAACTTATTGGAGAAGGTTTGAATAAGTCAGATTTAATTTGTTCTATTCCTACTCTGCATGTTTATACTTGTGCGTTTAAATGTCGAGGATATGTACATATTTTACTTAGAAGATACATACTAAAATATGTCATCCAACTAAATTCAATCAAAACCGCTTATTTGCATTTTATGAACATATTGGTGTTTTTCTAAACTTCATGTGATTGAAACACACCAATAATGTTCTATGACATACTCAGAATTCTACAGCTTCCTCAGATATTAAGGATGTTATGGATGGATGATTCTGTTCTATCATTACTGGCTAATTTCATCATTCTGGGCATGTTGTGTGAAGCATGTGTTCTAACTTATTAACTTATTGAAAAAAAATATTCTACACTTTTTAACTGTCACTGGAACAGAGGTGGTAGCTTCATCCATGACTAGTCCATCCTGGTAACAGTTTGGATCTTGGCTAGCAAAAATAGAGCAAAAAATAACCAAAGCAGACAACATTTTAGGCAAGTAATCATGGTACATGATTTACCATTATCATATCTACAAGCTAAACACTTTATTTTTTGCAGTTGTACTAATTTTATACACAACATACCAATTTTAGTCCTTACTAATAGAAAACATTTACTATTGCTGTTCCCTTGAAATCTGCCAAAAGACTGTCCTGACATGTTCCTCCTGGGGGGGGAAGGGTTGTTCATCATTTGAGGAATCTGCAAAAAAAGATTTTCTTTGTTCGCGGGTGTACCAAGCTCAAACAAGAATGAATGAGCGAATCGAGTGAGTGAAAAAAAAACCATTACAATGCTACTGGCACAGCCGACCAGGTTTTGTTGCGATAATGCATTCCATATCTTATTCATGTACAGCTTTCATGTGTACAACTGGGGCATGTAGTGCACATGTGACTTCAACGAGGCTTCATCCATCATTATTTTTTTCCTCCCTTCCAATCTATATCTATCTCACTTTGATATCAGTAGGAGAGCATAACTGCGAGAGAAGAAAGAGCTCTCTGCGTTTGAAACTGTTATGCAATCAGAGAATGCTGAGTGCACATGGATACTCAAAAGAATTAAACGCACTGTTAAAAATGTATTATTAACTACAGTGGTTGAGTATCGTACGTGATTTCTGATGCACCCCCCGTCAGCGCTGTGTTCTCGTTTTTGACACAGTGGCTTGCACATTAAAACCAAGTAAGACAAATGACATACAAGCCGCGCTGCCCTACGCCGCAAGTATATATGACGCAGTACCATTCAAAAGCTTGAAAACCTTTTTGATTTGGTTCTAAAGACTGCTGCTGAAATATTTTACATTTATTTCAAGACAAATTTAAATGAGTGAAGCCCATCCCTTTGTGAATTTATTTTCCAAACAACAAACTTATGCTTAAACGTAGTTTTAAATACTCTACAAGCAAGCTGTCCTCATCTTATCTAGACAAAGGCTGTTGTCTGTAAAACAGAGGCTTCTGTTTTATAGAAGAACTTTTGGTTCTTTAAAGCTGTGATTCTTAAAGTAGGTCAAACCAGGTAGTCCCTGGCTTAATTAATTGTTCGTTTTTGTGATATGGCATGATGGTACACATGGGTGTACAACTTGACATCCAAAAAAGGCCCATTCTGACTATCGCTTGAATTATTTTTTTTTTCGGTAGCCAGTTCTCCTAACAGCCGAAATGATCTGAAGTGTTCTGCATGGCTCATGGAGTATGTGTTAAGGGTGGTATAACGCTTCCACTGTTCATTTTAAACACCAATACGCCGCCGTTGTTGCTGTAAGTGCTCCACTGACTTCTCCAGAAAAGGCTTCAGCCTGTTGCACTGTGGACCTTTGTAGACACAGATCAGTGTTTACTTGTTCAAAGTCCCCCACGGTGCTGCAGACACTCTTACGGTTTTTTTTTTCTTACTCTGTTACCTGCAGTCTCGGCTGTGGAAACTCTCTGTACTCACCGAAGTCATCTCAATCGTTGGACCTGCCTGGGCCATGACCTCCCCGCATCACACAGGCTAGTTAGCCTCTGAAACAATTAGGTCACTTCATAAGAATGCATTAGCATTCTAATGAATAGACTACCTATTCCAATCAGCGGAGAACATGAAGATGTATAATAGGAGGAGAGGAGTCGCCCTCGACCTGGGCCAGGTTCAGCTGATTGCTATGCAAAGTGTGAGGAGAGGCATCGATCCTTCTGAAATCTTATTACATGCTTCAGCCACTGTCGCCAAAGGTTCAGCCTTGGATGAAGGAGAACGAAACCAGGGAGGTTGGGGACACAGTATAACCCAGTATGATCTGTGATAATGTGCAAATGGCATGTTAAAGTTGATTTGGCAGGAGCACTAACTCTTTAAGTGCTAACATTCCACCTTTGACATATTTACATTGCCATACAGCCTAGATGTTTCAGTTATTGCCAGCAGAAAGAAAAGCATTGTAGTTTTTATTATACAGTAGCACACAAGAGGTCATCATGTACCATGAGATATATTAGACTTTGAGATAATGCTGATGCAAAAGTTGATTATGGTGTGCAAAGAAATAGGGCTCTAATTTAGCACTGCTGCATATGAATGCAATTCACTGCAATAATGCAAATCTTGACCCTTAGAACACGAGTGGCAATGAATCCATGCTTGCAGTGCAGCAAATTGCAAATTGTGCTTGTATGGCCAAACAACTCCTTACACAAACTCTGGTTTGTGTTGATAGTCAAGGTGTCAGATGTCATGCTGAGCTTTGTTTTGTGTTTCTATGTAATGTAAAACCAAAGTTATTTTAAAAACATGATAAAATAAAAAAAAAATAATAAAAAAATTATTGCATCACATGCTAATGACCATAAAGAACAAAAATTCAAAAGTTTCTTTTTTTGGGTTTTAGAAACAGACCAAAAAAACACGATCTTAGAACCTGGGAGAGTCAGGACAGTCTCTGCACACAAGTGGGAGGGGAAAATCCGCAGAAAGAGGTGGTCCGGAGAGCAGCTGAGTGTGAAAACACAGCAAACAGCAAGTGTGTAGGAGGGCAAACACCGGTTCTAAACTTTTTATATTTGTTGAAATCAGATACTTTACTTTAGCGCTGAGTTCTAAGGAATACAGATGTCTACACTGCAAACATCAAGTCTGCTGTTCTCTCATTTGATGTGCATCACAACTTGAATGTGAGCATCAGAACTGGACCATGATCAGCATGTACAGTTTTAAAGTAAAATAAAGTGGCTCCTTATAGTCACAAGGATTTACATTTACATTACACTAAAGCAATCACATTTTTACAAAATTACTAAACATAGCATAACGTAAAATATAAATTAACATAAATTAAGGCAATTTCAACCACAAGAAATGGAAATAACCTCAAAACTTCTTTTGTTTAAACTCATGAAACAGCACAATTGGCTCAGCCAGCAGAGATTATATACATGACAAGGCAGCCAGTGCATGCCGAGGTCTCTGTGTCCATAAACTGTGTGCGTGTGTGTTTTGCAGAAAAGTCTTGTAGGTTGAAATTCAGGGGCGGACTGGGATGCACAGATTGCCAGTCCGCTCCTGCTGAAATGTCCACATGTTTAGGCAGACACACATAACAGCACATGACTCTTCTTATTGATAGTCTGTGAGGTAAACATACATTGAATGTGAGGCCAGGGGTGTTCTGCCTTTTCTGATTCTGAATTCAAACGCCGTCGTTTCCGCCACTAACTTCTGCTCTCAGTCACTTTGCTTCTGTTAAAGGCTGTGGAGATTTTTTGGGCGGACATGTGACAGCCAAGCTCCATTTAATTGGTGAAACGTAGTGGCTACGTTTGACTGGCGAAAAAGAGTCATGTGACAGACCCTTTGGTGGAGGTCTGACAAAACAAAACAAACCACTGTATGTGGAATAACAGATAAAAAAAATAAAAGTAGCGAGCAGAATGTATCTCACTGTAAAAGTTGCGTTTCTTCACAAATATACTCAAGTAAAATGAAAAAGTATGATACATTAAAACTAGCCGTACAAGTACAGTTTATCCAAAAAGTTCCTTAAGTAAATGTAATGAAGCAAAAGTAGGGCGTTACTACCCACCTCTTTGTGGGGAGCAGTGTGAGGGAACGGTACCTTGCTCAAGGGTACCTCAGTGATGACACTAGCAGTCCTAGGATTCGAACCCACGACCTTCTGATCATAGAGCAAACACCCTAACCACTAGGTGGGTGCTAATTGAATAAGAGAAGACAACAGTATGCACTGCGGGAAGAAGGCAAGCATTTAGCGTGATGCTCTGTACAGTGTACAGAGACTCGGTTCCTGGCATTCATGTGGATGTCATTTACCTAAAAAGTATCGCAGACCAAGTACACCCTTTCATGGCAGCAGTATTCTCTAAGGGCAGTAGCGTCTTTCAGCAGGATAATGCACTCTGTCACACTGCAAAAAAAGTTCAGAAAAAATGTTTGAGGAGCATGACAAATTCAAAGATGCTTACTTCGACTCCAGATTCCCTAGATCTCAGTCAGATTGAGCACCTGTGGGATGTTCTGGAGAAACTAGTTTTATCCAAGGATCTGATGCTAATGTCCTAATGACCTACAGAATATTATGTAAGTGATTTGAATTTAATGACTGTTATTCATTTACACATTCATTTTATCTGTCCTATTTTTCAATCTATTTATTGATCATATAGTGCACATATATGTTTGGTAACTGGCATTCCTAATAGAGACTGAGATGTGCAGAACATTGTCATGTCCTTATTTCAACCAAACCAGACAGCATGTGAGTTTGACCAGGTAGCATTGAAGTAGAATCCTTTCTTCCCCACAACATTCTCTGGGCCACTGACTGCCACTGACCCTAACCCTAACCCCAAAGCATAACTGATCTACTTCTTAATGACATTTTAGTCAGGGAATATTGCAAGCAAGAAATGTTTAGATATACAGTATAATTATTTACAGGTTCTTCAGCAACCTGCAGCACCCCTGGTCTGATTGACATGTTGTGACCCTCACAGACCCCTTTTTTCCATGGCCAATTCCAGTAAACCTGTATTATTACGAGTGTATTAGTAAAAATCTGATTGACGATACACTGTAATGAATGCAGATATGGACCTAAATGTTAAATTCAAAAGGAACCAAATCCAAATCCACCAGGCAAGAAGAGAAATGCAGAATCCAGATACGTGGGTCAGAATACACAGTAAGGACAAATGACAAAACCAGACTAGGCTGAGTAGACTTGGTACAGGGAGGTACTCCCGAAGGTCTATAAGCACTACCTGGGAGCCTAGTACTGATGATCCTGATCTTGGGCTTATGAGTCAGTGTAAAATTCTGGGGTGGAGAGCTGGAGAGGGCTGTCCAATAGTGCCTGACTGGGACTTCACCTCTGATTCTGTAACAGGCCTACATACACGCTCACCGTTGCTCTTTCACTCAGATTTTCTCTGGACCCCTTCCCTCCACTCCTAAAAGTTTTTTCGGGTTTAAACATTTTGTATATTTTACAGTTGTTTCTAAGACCTAAAATAAAAGCAATTTGGGCATTTTTTGTTCTTTCTGGGCATTTACGTTTAATGCCATTTTAAAACAGTAGTGGTTAATATTATTAAATGTGATTTAAAGGTAACATGACATGCTGATTTTTATGCTTTTAGATAGGCCTTAGTGGTCCCCTAATACTGTATCTTAAGTCTCTTTAGCTTTGGTGCAGAATTACAGCCATTTCGAGTTGGTACCACAATGAGATTTCCCTAGGAAGTGCCATTTTTGTGTTTGTAGCTTTAAATGATAATGAGGAGGAGAGAGGTGGGGCAAGGAGGTGGCGGGTGGTGGGAGGGGCCAGCTTACGGCCACGGCTACTGCAGTCACATAGCTGGTAAAAGACTGTTGTATTTGTCTGTAGTGAGATTTGGGACATTTCCTTGATAGCCAAGCAGTTGAGATCAGGATCTATAGCCCTGTTGCTGTAAGACTCTTCAAATTTGATCCCCCTGACTTACTTGTCAACTTAATGCTATACTTGTGTCGGCGTATTTCTAGAGAAAATAAAATTAACCCACTGGTTCTTCAGAGGCTCGCACGAAGGAACTAAAAAATACATTTGTGCTCATTTGTACATCTAAGCACCGAGCAACTGCCATGCTTCACTCGTTTGCAAGCCATTATGTCTCTACATGTCTCTACAGTGGTCTCTCACACATAGCATTGACAGTCGGTGGAGCTAAATTTTTTAGGGGAGGGGTGAAATTCTCTGGGCAGGCAACGCATGAGAAAGGCTAGGGGAACTCGTATTAATGTTAAAAAATCTCATAAAGTGAAATTTCCATGTCATGGGACCTTTAAATTACAATAACTTTGGTTCTATGTGGCATAGGAGCATAGGAGCTCAGCATGCCGTCTGACACACCAAGAGATTATGTACGATTTTGTAGAAATGTCCTATATTTGGTCATTCTCAAGATCACCAAAACATGTCATTTGTCTGGGGTTACTCAAATTTCGCAAAGAACTATATTTGTAATTTATTTTCTGACATTTTTTTGCTTGATTGTGAGAAAAGACAAAAATGAGGCAAAAAGACTGATTGAAAAGGCATAGAAGGGGGCATCTCTAGTGGCCTGGCTCCATGTTTTCATGGCTTGGTGTGAACACAGCTAGGTTAGGTTAGACGTTGATGGTGTCTGCTGCAGTGGGATTTGCTGGTTATGTCGGTTTGTCCTTTTTGGTGGTGGTGAGAGACACTTACGTGGGAACTTTATTGATGGTGTGTCACACAAGGTGGCATTGTATTTGCACTCGATTTGCCTGAAATGTTAACATGGGTGTGATGTCAAGGACTGAGAGGAGCGCTCTGGGAGTGAGACCAGATGGAGTGCACCTGACCAGGCTACTGATCAGCACCTTTAGCTTTTCAGTTGTTCTGCTCTGGCCACCAATGAGACCTGCCCACATTCTACCTCCCAGCCCCCACTCTGTTTTTCATCCCTCTCCCCCTCCCCTTCTCCTTATTTCACACCTGTCTCTGTTTTTGTCCCTATTTCTCCCTCTCTCTGTTTCACCTCTCTCTCAATATTTGGGTACAAACATTGTATAGGTGTAGAAGCCCATATCGAACAATGCCTAGAACGCATTTTTTCCTTGATCGTCTTCTCTTTTCCCTCATTTCTTTCTGTATTGTTTATTTTGCCTGTGCTCTAGGCTACCTGCGATGTCAACCCCACTACAATTGCTTTTGGCATGCTATAAAGCAACGATAAAGAGTAACTGAAAGGAGCCTGAGTTTGCTTACAGCAAAAAGAGCTTTTTAAATGTTCTTTTTCTTTTTTTTTTTTGTCGGCTGCTTGTGTTAAATGCCAATGCCCCCCGCCCCCCTTGTTCTGTTTGTAGGGTGAGCTTCAGAAGATGAAGCACCAGGCCCAGGAGACCAAGCAGTTCATTGACAATCAGCAAGTGGAAGAGCGCAAGCTGCTGAAGATCATAGCGGACGCTGACGCTGAAAGAATGCGGCAGAAGAAGGAATTGGATCAGGTAAGACGGAAGGGGAGTTGTGTGATTGGATGTGTGTGTATGTGTGTGGGGGTGTGTGGTTGGTTGGGTGAGTGGTTTTGCTTCAATAGCTGCCCTTTTGCCCCACTATAAGGATGAAAGAGACTTGAGCCTGGGTGCATTCCAAACTCATTAGGAGAGGAGCCTATATGAGAGCCACCGGCATGAGCCTTAGTGAGAGACAGAGAGCTGCACCGGACCTGGGGTCAAGTTCTCATTAGAGAAAGAGGGACTCTAATGTGTGTGTGTGGGAAAGATCGGTTCTGAGACTTTGAAATGCAGTTTGGAAGTTAACAGTCCCACGTATTTGAACTGCAGTATGGACAAATATTGTTGCACCAGGTCAAGTCTAACGCAGTTTAACTGGCACATTCAGTTAAAATTTAATAGTAATTTGTCCCAAATGTAAATATGGATCGCTTTCCTTTTTTAACCAGCCTGACTGTTCAGTATGCCCCAGATATACAGTGCTGTGCAAAAGGCTTAGGGCAGCAAAGAAAACAGTAAAGTGAAAAATACCTACACTGGTGTATTATTAGTGAAAAAAAATGGTGGTGTTTTTCGACCGAAAGGTAGAACAGCATTTAACTTACGTACATGTTGGATGATAAATACAGGACATATGTGGTGATGTATGTCACCATGAAGTCTGAAATTTGTATTCTACAACATCTGTGTCAGCAACTGCTTACATACAGTAGGGGAAATAATTATTTGTAGGAAATAAGCCCTACAAAAAATGAACAGGCTCTGATTCATAAGTTATAAACTGTTATAAACTGATTTGCATGTCATTGAGTGAAATAAATATTTGATCCTCTGCAACCCAGCCAGGCCTCTGGCTCCCACAGCCATGTTGCACACAGATTACAATCAATCTATCAGTTACAGATACTCCTGATCTTAACTCATCATGTGTATAAAGCACACTTGTCCACAGAGTCATTTTCTTCCATTCCAACTTCTCCACCACCATGAGCAAGACCAAAGAGCTGCCAAAGGATGTCAGCGACAACACTGTAGACCGGCACAAGACTGGAATGGGTTACAAGATCATCAGCAAGAATCTTGGTGAGAAGGTGACAACAGTTGGTCCGATTATTCGGAAATAGAAGAAATATATGATGACCATCAACTGCCCCCAGTCTGGAGCTTTATGCAGTGAGGGACTGGCCCAGAACTACACAGAACTTGTTAATGATCTGAAGACCACAATCACTAAGAACAGCACTGATAACACACTACATCATAGGGAACTGAAATCTTGCAGTGCCCACAAGGTCCCCCTGCTCAAGAAGGCACATGTATAGCCACTCTTATTGTTTGAGACCAAAATCAAGCTCTTTGGCATCAACACGACCTGTGTGAGGAGGAAGAGAAATGCTGAGTATGACCCAAAGAACACCATTCCCGCAGTGGTCCCAAGCTCCTCCCGTGTAGTTCTGACCTTTCTCATGATCATCCTCACTCCATGAGGAAAGATACTGATTGGATCTCCAGACTGAGGGCAGTTAATGGTCATTTACAAGTAATCGCACCAACTGTTGTCACCTTCTCACCAAGCTTCTTGCTGATGGTCTTGTAAGCCATTCCAGCTTTGTGCAGGTCTGCAGTGTTGTCCCTGACATCCTTTGACAGTTCTTTGGAGAAGTTGGAATGAAAGAAAATGATTCTGCAGACAGGTGTGCTTTATACACATGACGAGTTAAGATCAGGAGTGTCTGTAATTGATAGATTGTAATCTGTGTTCAACATGGGTTCACAGCCAGTATGTGGCAGCCAGAAGGGGCTGGATTGTAGGGGATCAAAAGTCAGCAAACTTACAAATTCAGCAGGGGATCAAATAATTATTCCCCCCAAACGTAATTTTGATGTGTACTCTGAAAATTTGTATTAAAATCTATATAGTAATAACAAGTTGGATTCCTGGCGATCCCCTAGCCAGCCATGAGTGCATAATTGTTCTCTCTCTCTTTCTCTGGTTGGATAGGATGCGAGACAGTGTGAGCATCTGTAACAGAATTAGTCCACTTAGCAGAAGTGCAATGAGATACAGTAGCTGGAGGAGGCATGTGCTAAACTTCCTCCTTGGCTTGGTAGCATCATGCAATGATAAAGATGTCTTCAAGCGTCGCCTGAAGACCCACCTCTTCAAGGAGCACTTTGGCAACTAACTATGTCTCTTTCCTACTGTTTAATTGTTTCTTATTTAAAAAAAAAAAAATCCCTTGATTTCCCACTTCTCTACGACTTGTGGTGTTCTTCTCGATGGCTTATGTATTGTTGTGTTAGGTGTTGGCTAGTTATTATGTGACAGTTGTATAGATGCTCTGACTGCAGTATCTTAGTTAAATAGTTTACATGGATTTAAGCTGCTTTTCAGGTAAGAAACAGTTGTGGAATTCTTAAGCACTGATGTAGGTCGCTCTGGATAAGAGCGTCAGCTAAATGCCGTGAATGTAAATGTGTTGTAGATGGTAGTGTGATGGAGGTGTGATGGTCTAGATGGAGGTGTAGATGGTGGTGTGATGATTGTGTAAATGTGGTCTGATGGTGGTGTAGATGAAGGTCTGATGGAGGTATGATGGTGGTCTAGATGGAGGTGTAGATGGTGGTGTGATGATTGTGTAAATGTGGTCTGATGGTGGTGTAGATGGAGGTGTGATGATGGTGTAGATGGTGGTCTGATGGTGGTGTAAATGTTGTCTGATGGAGGTGTAGATAGTGGTCTGATGGTGGTGTAGACGGTGGTCTGATGGTGGTCTGATGGTGGTGAGATGGTGGTGTGATGAAGGTCTGATGGTGGTGTGATGTGTGATGGTGGTGTAGATGGAGGCGAGATGGTGGTGTGATGATGGTGGTGTAGATAGTGGTCTGATGGTGGTGTAGGTGGTGCTGTAGATGGTGGTGTAGATGGAGGTCTGATGGTGGTCTGATGATGGTGTAAATGGAGGTCTGATGGTGTAGATGGAGATGTGATGGTTGTGTAGATGGTGGTGTGATGGAGGTTTGGTGGTGTGATGGTGGTCTGATGATGGTGTGATGGAGGTCTGATGGTGGTGCAGATGGTGGTGTGATCTAGGTGTAGATGGTGGTGTAGATGGTGGTGTAGATGGTGGTCTGATGATGGTGTAGATGGTGGTGTGATGGTGGTGTAGATGGTGGTCTGATGGTGGTGTAATGGTGGTCTGATGCTAGTGTAGATGGTGGTGTGATGGAGGTCTGATGATGGTGTAGAGGGTGGTGTAAATGGTGGTGTGATGGTGGTGTAGATGAAGGTCTGATGTGTGATGGTGGTGTAGATGGAGATGTGATGGTGGTGTGATGGAGGTCTGGTGGTGTAGATGGTGGTGTGATGGAGATCTGATGATGGTGTAGATAGTGGTATGATGGTGGTCTGATGATGGTGTGATGGAGGTGTGATGG
>JBBPDB010000083.1:20924450-20939450 GCA_037974465.1 Brachypetersius altus
GTGCACACTCTCACAAAAACTTTCTCACATGCACTCTCTCACGCAAACACTCTCACATGCACTCTCTCACGCACACACTCACACACTCTCTCATGCTCACACTCTTACGCACACTCTCTCGTGCACACTCTCTCACACACACTTTCTCACATGCACTCTCTCACGCACACACTCTCACGTGCACTCTCTCATGCACACACTCTCATGTGCACACACTTATCTCTACTATAAACTAAAAAGCACAGTCTCCATAACTCAAAACATACTGGACATATAATTAGTCTATTTGTGTGTGTGTGTGTGTGGTTACGTCCTCATGCAGGGCACTCCCTTCTTTCATGTTCTTTTTTACATGCTAATTTGCATTTATAGCAGTTTCGATCTCAGCTTGATTAAGATGCACATTACATACATGTATGTCTACATGGTACATTGTGTAAGAACACCTACTATGCTGTTTCATGGGGGTAATTAGAATTTAAAATAAATAAAAAAAATGACTTGTGTTGTTATTTTGTAGCATTGGACCAGTTCCTTATTCTGGACGTTCTACAAGCTCGATGTGTTGTGCCAATAATGCAACAATGCTTAATACTTAAGTATTTTTAAAAGCAAGTACTTCAGTACTTCAACCTAAGTCAAATGTGGACTGTACAGCCTTGACTTGTATTGAAGTAACATTTGACCAGTGGTTTCTGTACTTTCACTTAAGTAATGAATGTGAGTACTTTGTCCACCTCTGCTCATAGCTCTAGTGCCAAACCTCAGATCTCAGACAACAAACCTGTCTTGATTCACCTGCATTGGGAGTTAGAGTGGGGAATTGTATTATCTCATTTCATTCTCACACTGGAGATGTTTCAGGGATTAATTTCCTCTTCTCTGCCTCAGCTTCCGCAAGTTCATATGGGGTACTAATACTGGCTGGATCGGACTGACACACAACCAGGTTGTGCACAAAAAGCCATTCAAAACATGCGTCTCGACCCATGCTGATAAGTCGCCGTAGTGTATGAGAGCAAGGTGTTATTTTGAGCGTAATTCTCACAAGGGGGTCAATAAAGGTGTTGCAGATGTTAGGATGAAGGCTGGGATCGATGGGAAGACTGGCTACATGCTTGCCCCTTCTCCCTGGGATCTCTTAAGCATGACGGAGCTTGATGATAAATCACTGGAGCGAGCTTTTCCTCCCCTCTGCCCTCGCCTTCTCTACTGCAGCAGACCTCTGAAAAGATCTGCTGACCTAAAACCAGTTTTCAGAACTGAGTTCTCTGTTAATTAAGGAGGAGTCTGACCACAAAGCAGCACTCAGAGTTTTTATGAATGCACTGAGCACTGGAGGTTTTAAACAGGCAGTGCTGCTCTACTGTGCTTCTGAATTTGGTTGGCATTACCATGTTTAAATCTTGGCATGGGTGCATGCTCTGTATCAATGAACATGAAAAATCAAGAGCATGAAAGTGTCTACTGTGAGCTTGGTTTATACCAGCAAAGCGAATGGCAAATGGAATATTTTGAACACTCTTCTAGTAGTACTTCTAGCTCATGGTAATCATGTGCAATATCAAGTGCAGTTTCTTTATTATTATGTGTGTGGAGAGACTTCACTCTAGACCAGTGCTGGACTGGCCATTGGGCATGCTAAGCATTTGCCTTTTGGGCCATTGGTAAATTTGGGCCGGCGCAGAACCCCGTCAGCAGCACCTGCCCCCCTCGGGAATGACAACCTGGTGGGCTGGTTAAGGCTCACAATGTCCGGCCCGATTTTTATTCCCAGTCCAGCCCTGCTTGAAACCACACAAACAGCACAGTGATCTGCACAACCTGCAAGTCGATGTTATTACCGGCGTTTTGCACCGTATCTAAAACGGCACCACTAGCTAACATGGCTAACGCTAGCACTGCACAGACTGGCTACACTGCTTATTTGGTCTGTGTCCGATGGCACAAACCGAACCAATTCCATTAGCAAGACTTTTCTTGGACACAAACACTACTACAGTGATTGGATGCCGCGCACTAATTTACCCGTGTAGAGCGGTGCGTCACATTAGTTCTGCTAAAGTAATAAAAATGATTTTCATGAAACCACATCGTCCTGAACTGTAAATTCTAATTAACCGATAAAATCGATATATCGCCCACCTCTAGTGAGTATATACTAATGAGCTCTGTTATGTGCAATAATATACACTTAATCACTATTTGAGTTATTAGTAATTCACTCAACTGCAAGTTACTTATCTATACTATTTATACCCAGCATTTATGAATATTGTATAGTTTTATTTTGAGTATTTTCTGCGGAAGTTTTGTTGGATTTATTTATATTGTTCTTGTCTCTGTGTCTCTGCATCTGTGCAGTCAGCAGTTTCAGCAGTTTCCCCCGGGATCAATAAAGTTTTCTAATTCTGATTCTGATAAAAGGGAAAGCGGTCTCTTCCACCGCTGTTCATATGATTGGTGCTCCAGACTCCATTCAATATAAAATCTGAAATCCACTTCATTCAGCTGTGCTTTCTTGAATGGGCTCTTATGCTGATGTGCCCACTGTGGACTGAGTGCTGCTTCTGCTGTTCTGCATTACTATAGCCATGATGTAGTCTATAGCAAAATCAGCACCGTTCCTGAGCTGAATTGTGATCATTCAAACAATTGAGATAATTAAAAAAAAATAATTTACGTGATCCTACTTTGTTGCCAGATGTTGCTCTCTAAATCACGTTTCGTAACAACAAACTGGCAGGTCTCCAAAGCCTGCCTGTATATGTTTAGCAGGACAGTTTTCCAGAAGCACCCCATGTGAACTGGGAGATCTCATGATGTTCATTTCAGATATATACCTTTGAATTTCATTTAAAACTAGTTGCATTTTGCAAAAAATTGGGAAGTGTGATTGCATGGTTGGCTTCCAACTTTGATTCTATGGGAGAAATTCAATGTGACACATATACATTTTTTTTAATAAAACTGACCTGAGCTTTAGCGTCTTGAAGTCTGTTTATGAGTCTGAGGTATGTTTTTCTCCATGTTTATTTCTTCATGTTTGGGTTTTCTTTTTTTACATTCCCTTATTCGGGCCCTTATCCGTGACGTCACAGACTCTTTCGGACACACATTTTAAAGACAACTTGACCATTTTCTTTATTGTATATGTGCTGTACACTACAGTTTGTAGATGGTCGTCGGTGGAGGTTCTAGTCTGTGAAGCTTAAGCGTTATTAACTGTGTCTTAGCGCAGTTGGTGAGCAGCTGTGGTGCCTGGCTCTGAAACTTCCAGCCCCAGTGTATGTAATTGTGCCACATCCATGATGTCAACACAACTTAAAAAAAACGTAATTAGTATGCACCGTACTGAGAGAATCACCTATTGATCTGTGCATTACATTCAACAAACCTAACAACTCCTGTAACTCGGTTCTCTTGGCAGCTCAGCAGAAAAAAGCTGTAATTTTGCTGTTAATTAGCAGTATTTGGAAAGTGAGTCACGTAAAAACGAATCTGTTATGATGCTCAAATAAGACATTCATGTCACCACTGTTGGAGCAAAACCTCATTTTTTCTACATGATTTGAAATTACGTGTTACTATTTACACTGTGGTATAATGTGATTAATAGACCAGTGGAAATGGTCCAAAAGACTTGCCACATTAATGTACATGGAAATACATGGATACTGTTGTCACGGTTCGGTCAGCGGCCATTGTGGTCCGCCGCTTTTCTGTTTTTGATTCGCTTTTCTGTTCTGTGTTTTGAGTACTTTTATTTTGATAGGTCTGCCCATTCTGTTGTATCACGTGTTCTGTTAGTCATCTGTTTTCTGTTTTCATGTTTAGGAGCCCCAGCTGCTTTGAGTTTTTTCCCTGATCACTGTCTGTATGTAAAGCCCATTTTGTGTTTCCCTCCTCACATCTCCATCACCTCATCTTACCACCCCGTTTGCCCTGCCTGTAAACCTGAATCGTCTTTTGTTTTCCTTTGTGGCCCGCGTGCCCTTTTGTTTTGCCTTCGTTTTCCTGAATAAAGTCACGTTTGCATGGATTCCCGCATTCCTGCCTGTTCCTGCTTCCCACGAGGGAGTTCAGAGTGCTGGCCTCGTGGCGAGCACTCTAATTGTTTTAGCTTATATGTCAAAGATGAAATATATTGCTATGATTCGTGAATATCTTTGATATCTAATTTGTGTGCTTACACAGTCATTAACAAATTAGTGTTATAAAGATCATAAATCACTATAACATATGATTGTCAATTTGCATCGCTAACAACAGTTAATAACATTAAAATAACTGCTCCCGTATATAGCATGCATGTTCCTGAGTGGCACATCTTAGAGATTTACTTCATCAGGAGACTGTGGATGCTGATAGAAGCACTGTGAGATAACTAGGTAGCTCTTGGGAACTAGCCATGAGTGAATTGACAGTGGGTGTAAAATAAATTTGAATATTTTTGGCTAGCAATCTTTATGCCAGATTTTAGACAAGGTTCATTCTTACCATGAATGTTTGCAGTCATCTGCCATGAGTATTTGCCAAGCCTCTGAAATCAAGTATCTTTCAATCAAGCGTCTTTGATTATATGTTTTTTTTTTTTCTTGGTATTTTTTGATTGAAACAGTGTAAGCTCACAAAAACATTGTAAAAATGATACAGTACACAACACTTAAAGTGAGTTGTGGAAGTCAACAAGTACATATTTGGAACTAAATGGGTCGACAGTAGCACTGCCGGCAGATTTTAAACGCCCTGTCCGCTGATGTGCCTAACCACCCATGTCAATCCTGATTTGCTGGGATTCAAGATTTAGTGTCACTGTCCATGAAAAAAATTCAGCTCCTCATCCTTAAAGGCTTTATTCTGCCTTGTGTGACCTAAATGTGTGTCACATTCCTTATGATGTACTGTCCTGTCATGACCTTCATTATATCGCATTTGGCCCATGACATTCACTTTCATCATTAAAATCGTAGATGTATATTAAGAGCATGGCACATGAAACTCATTTTAAGCCTTGCTCTTTGACATGTGAGATGCATTCATGTGCATCTGTGTGGCTGCAAACGCACGTATATCTGTGTGTGTGTCTGTGTGTTTCTTTTTATGCATCTTTTAAGCAAATTGTCATAGTCCATGTTTGTCAGTTTTAATGAGAGGTTCTGTTCTTTCCATTTGAAATGATTTCAAAAGGCTCTCTGGTTGTCGATTGAGTAAATACAACTGCGGACATGCATTGTTTGTTAATTAATCAGTGCATTTCTGGGAGTAACGAGCGCCTTCTTTCCAGCGCTTGTCAGACCGTCCAAAAATGACACACGCACGCACTGTTTTCCTACTTGTCCACCCCCTCGTTCTTTCTTTCATTCTTTTTTGCATTTTATTGCTGAAATTGTATAATTGCTGCTTTGCCAAATGGCTGCGGCACCAATAAACTGAGCTTTCTAGGCCATCATTTGGGAAAAAAAAAAGCAAGAAATTAAAATATATGTTAAAAACATAGTGTAAAAATCTCTCAACAGATGCATTTCTTTTCAGCCAAGGCCTAGGGATCATGCACCACAGGATGTCATATGCGCATGTATTGTTGCACATGCGTTTATGTAACTTATTTCATTCGCTCTCTGTTTCTGCAGCCTTTTCAGCTTCCTCCCCCTCCCTCCTTCACTCCCTCCCCTTGCGTTTGATCCCTTCCTCTATCCCTTGCTCTCCCCCTGTCCCTCTTCCACCGCTAGTTGGGCTAGGTGAACCATACAAAACACACCATATGTTATTCCCAGTTCCTGGGTAATTAGGTGCCAAGCTACTTACTCTGGGGCTAACACTTACTCTAGAGACAGCCAGATGGATCCGCAGCAATAACCCAGCTTTCATATCAGTATGAGCATTAAATAAACATTACATCAACTTTACCTTGGCATTAGTTAAGTGCCAGAAAGCTGATCCTGCTCTTTTATCATCAACATATTGACTCTGGAGAGTTTATTTAAGCTCATGCTTTTCAAAGGGGAACTGTGACACCTTTTAATTTATTATCTTTTTGAATTATGTGATAAATAGGGGCTCGTGCCATGTTACATCCAAGATAAAAACTCAACTCAGTTTTATCGTAAGACAACAGTCTGTACCCATAGGCCTATTAGAGGGCTGTTACTGTCAGTTTTGTTTTCGTATCTGTAGCAGATATGCAAATAATTTCACAGATTCATAATCAGTATTGTTTGTTGATTGGTCTGACAGAACTATCACAGAGTTTGGAAATGTTAATTTTCCAGCAGTGTGCAATGATTGATTGGTTTAAACTCTTTACAGGCTGCACTGCACTAAATATAGGTAACCAGTGCTAGTTAGGCTCTATTTATAATGATACTCGTGGTCAAACAGTGTTTAAGTACAGCATACCTGAAAAATCATCTGCTTATTCTAACCACATGCCAACCACGGTTCTTTAAAATGGCATTTTTTTGTCTAATGTGTCAAGCATTTATGGTGTTCACATTGAAAGGGTCCCCCGAAAAATTTGGCCAAAATATGGGCCAGATATCCTGGACTCAAGATAACAATAGGCCACAGAACTGACAGCAATATCTGATGCTCCACTGTGTGAAATGAGCTGGAATAGTGTAGAAAATTGAAAGAGAGAGAAATGCCTCTTGCCAGACTGGCTTAGGTCAGGATTTCTGTTTTAAGAATCTACCAAAGTGTTTATAACTAAAAATGTGAATACCAGCCATAATAAACGCTGAATTTTGTCCCTACCATTGTACATTTTTAAAGATCACAGTAGGTCTTTTGCTAATGCTGGATGTATATTTCCATAACTTGTTAGGTACATCACTATCCTAGCTCCAGTTAAGGAATGCCAAAATCATTGAGCATAGAATATGTTTTGGATGGGGGACTATATGTGATGTAAGGGGAAAACTATGTAATATGACTCATCACTTTAAGGGTCGTGTCTGAGATTTGGCCCAAGCTTTTACAATTTTGCACTGGGATTAGCTATTGCATTTTACTACAAAATATAGGATGTATAAGTAAATCTAAGAATAATTTTCTGGACAAAGACAGGTGAAACCCTTATCAGTGTTCTCAAAACAGATTTGCAGTATGAGCGAGGAACTGGTTTCATCTGCACTCGGCAGGATTTGTGAAGGCTGCACCCTCCCACATGTACCACTGTAGCGATGCCCTCGTTTAATGAGTACAGGTCGAGTATTAAAGGCTTTGGGTTGAATTAAGTAACAAGGCATTAGTCAAAACAGAGGCAGTGCATCCAATTTCTTTGCATCAAGTCTCTTAATAGCTTCATTATATAAATGCATATTTTTAAAAATTGCACTCCTTCCCTTTTCTGTTTTCTCTTGTATAAAATCACATAAGAGACAGGAGCCATGACCATTGAGTTTTGGCTATCGACAAGTGCCACCCTTGCCACTTATTTATAGAATACTTATTTATTTTTTTATAGAACACTCTTTAAAAATGCTCTAAAGGCTTGACCTGAGCCAGTCTAGCAGGTGGCATTTTCCTCTTTCATGCTTGTGAACCTTTCATAACATCAGATACTAGTGTCAACTCTTTTTTTGTGATCAACTCGAGTTATTTGTGATCTTTTTTATTTTCATCTTCCTTTACCTCTTCTTTCCACGGCAGCCATAATTCCTCTTCAGTGTCATGGAAAATGTGTACCACAAGGCTTTATACTGGGCCCTTTATATCTCGGTTAGCATTTCTAATGGCTTCTAATATTGCTGTTCTTTATGTTTACTTCGCAGTCACAAATTTTTCAGATATCAAACTGAATGGCCAGCTGGGAATATCTACCAGCAGCACAAAAAATAAACTCAGTTGATGTTAAAAAATCTTCAAACTTGGAACCTGAGGCTGATGCTTTAGCGCTGTCAGGTATTTTTTTTTATATAATCAGAATCAGAATCAGAAGAATCAGAATCAGAATCAGAATCAGAAGCTACTGACCTTAGCTTTAGTGCGTGACCTCTATAGATAATGTGTACTTATGTGTACTTGTTTAAAATGCACAAAACATGTAATTTGGCTAAGGGTGCAAACTTTTGATTGCATTTTTTGACATTGAATTTTGTTTTGTTAAGAGATGATAAGTGGATAAAATTTGTGTATTTCCTCAGTACACCCTAACGATTGCCTAGTTTTGTTACATTCCACCAGATTTAACTAAACAAAGCATTAATTACCCAAAACATGTATTTAATGGTAAAGACAAATAACACAAGGCATTATCAAGGAGAGTGTTGAACAGAGTTTAATAAAATTCTGATACACATAAAATCTCTACTGATTATTTATGTTTTTTGCTTTCAAATATTGGCAGAAAAAAATGCTTGCTGCCCAGATAAATACGTAGTTATAGAATATATGGTCTATAGAGTATATACCATATATGTTGGATCTTCAACAGGGATTCTGGTCTGACATTGTACAGCTGGTAGCCTATTGGTTAGGGCGTTTACCCTGTGATCAGGAACCTGTGGGTTTGATTCCTAAGACTACTAAGCACCTGAGCCTGAGCAAGGTACTGTGCTGTGGTGTGTTATTTGGTTTGATAGAATATTCACTTTCACATAGCCTTGCTGGAATGTCCCTTACATGAATAGAATCTGAAACAGTTGCTAAGCATCAGTCTATGACACACTTTGCATATTAACACAATTCATTATGATTACCAATGTATACTTACTTCATATACCAGCTCAAGAGTCCCTGAGGAAAGAGATTCTGCTGCAAGGAGGCTTCAGTGCTGCAGTCTCACATGTAGAAAATACATCTGCTACTTAAAAACATACAGAATCTTTGTTCAGCCCAGGTTGCAGTTCTAAATGCTTACACACTCTCAGTTGTGGGCACGGTTGTACATAGTAGGCTACTGTGGCGCACTTCCATTTCAACTTATTTAAAACACAGCTGCTACACAGCAAACCATCATAACCAGTCATATACCAGCAGCTTTGTTAGGAAATAAGACCACTAGGATTGAATTCTGTTTTTTCTAACCCTTTTAGGCAATTGTTGTTAAAAAAAAAAAGCATGGTGTAATGTGTAGCTTGATGGTACCAATTCAATGAAGAAAGACGGCCAAGGGTCTTCTAAATAAAGTGTCTTTGCCAAACAGACAATAAGCATCTCTGCTGCTCAGTTTCGATTGCTTTGGATTGCTTTCACATGCTCGTAATCGTGAGCTGCGCTCGGTAAGAGAGTCTGCTAAGAGGCATAATTCAGTCGTCCTGCTCTCTACAGGCTTTCTAAATTAAGTTTCTTTGAGAAATGTTGCAAATTTGACGATTAAGCCATCTCTGGATGACCAGAAGTGTAAATTACAGTAACAAACAAAAATGCAAAACAGATGTCAATCTGGGTGGCAGTGGGAAGAAATCAAAACATGCCAAGTGTAAATACAAGACTAAATGAGTTCCTGCAGCCATAATCATGCATATTTCCAGATTTAGCTGAAATCAGACATGTAACAAAGAGAATAAACACAAAAAAATGGCTTCTACTCCACAAGAAAAGTACTATACCCACTACATTTCAGCCAGTAGACTCATATCATCCTATAGATATGTATTAGGAGTAAAATAGAATTTACTATGAGTAAAAGTGAGACTTTCATGACCTGACTAGAACACTATGTCCTGAATGGAAAAGTGCATGTCCTTATTTGAAGAGCCAATATATTTCGATCCACTTCAGTACCAGTCTGTCACTGAGTTTTTTTGTTAAGTGGTATAGAAACGTTCTCTATTGCTAATGGAAATAAAAATGACATACATCTGTTCAAAAAGCACTAGAGCTCTATATAGAAAACATACCTTCTAGGATGAAACCTTCAAAGAAGCATCTTGAACCTTGATGTACTTTTTTGGCCCATGCTGCACTTGCATATAATAATTGAAGAGAGCACAACTCCTACATTAAGTCTGAAATCGATCCAAACTCTGTTATCAGAAAAAATCTGAACAAGTTCATAAGTTCATGAACGTCATGAGCAAACCTAGTCCATAAGACTTTTTATATTTGCTTCTTTTGTTTTATTAATTTCAGAATTGCATAGTCCTTTGTCCCCAATAATGAATTGGCATAATCATTATAAGCTTTAAAAAAACCTTACAGGTAAACACCTACATGACTGTCACGTGATTTACCCCAATGATCACAGCAACGAGGCAGGCGGGCATCCATGACTGTGTTTACTTTATTAGAACAGGACGAGAACATTATACCTGGCACAAGGGCTGATACGTTACAACAGAAATGTGATTCCACACGTGGCGATCTACATAGGGTGCTGTACCGACAACCAAGGCCCACAAGAACCGAACTTAAATACAAGGAATGACAGACAGAAACCAATGACGAGACACAATCACTTAAACTAAAACACAAGACACCTGGAAACAAGAAACATGAGAAACGCACAAAATTCAAAATAAAAGCCCCAAAACAAAACCGAGCCGTTAGAATTAAAAAATGTTGCATAAACAATGAAAAGGAACTTGGTCAAATTATCATATTTCCTTTTTAAGATTTATTGTCGAAAAACTGATGTAGTTCTTTTAATACTTCTTAACGATGCTGATATTGGTGATGATGCTTTGCCAAGATGTTATATCACAAATATAATTTTAAAGTAATTATTACTAGTGAATGAACATCAAAGCAGCTGGGAAAAGTTCCCAAAGTGATTATAAATAACTAGATTCAAATCAGTAGACAGTAGTACATCCCTGGCAAATCCAGATAGATGATGTCTTTATTACTCACCCGACCCTTGAGAGTAAAACATTAAACAGTAAAACAACAGTTGTGCAAACTATGGTCATAACTACTTTCTGTGGAAGGAATGTCAGATAATATTTATAAAAGATTACCTCAAAACAGTATTGAGACACAACAGGAATCGACTTATCATTGTTCCACTTATTTTTAAACCAAGACAGCGCCCAAGACACAGATAAATGACTAAAGGTGACATTGATCTGAAACGTACCAATCCAAAAAACAAAATCCAAGTGTTGCAGCATGTTAAGAGTGCCTGAAAGTAATTTTGAATCTGAATTTTGAGCTTTGTATGGCCTTTCTTAGTCTATAATTATGTTTGATCCTTAAAACGTATAAATTAACGAGGGCCACCAGGATGCATGAATCAGAAACAGGAATAAACAAGAAGCCTAAATGAGGTGATGGACTCATGACTAAAGCAAACACAAACAGGACTTAAATACAGAACCTAATCAGAACCAAACACAAAACAGGTGGAAACAAAAGCACGCGACACATGAACCAAATAAACAGGAATGTCAAAATAAAAGTCCTTATACACACAGAATTGAAAACAGGGCAAAACCAGAACTAAAAAGCTACAGAAAAGCAGTGGCCTTCACCAGCCACTGACCGTACTGTGACAGGTATCATGTGCTGTGGCAGTATGGTCCCTTTTACTACCTTTACTACTAAAGATGGTATTTCAAGGTTGAACGGCCACTATCTTTTCTTATTCCACCTTAAATGTTGCAGCAGTTATTTTCAGGCGGCTTAAATGCTTCAGTTTGAATGAAAAATGTTCTGCAGACAGGTCTTAAAAGCAATGCAAACTATCTGCTTAGGCAACCAGGCTGTTTGTATCAAACTTATTTATCATAATGCAATATTTTTTAAAATGAAAAACACTGAATTAACTCCATAAAAAAGTCAATAGTTATTGTGACTTACTTGTGGTATCAGTAGTAGTAGTATTGGTAGTAGTGTAGTAATTCCTGTAACAATTTAAACAGAACTGTAGTGTACTAGAGTAGATGTAACTCATACGTATGTGTAGACACACTACAAAAACTTGCATACTCATTAGGGCTGGACAAGCGCAAGCGTTATTATTGCGTTACTTAATGATTTATGCTATCATGCATTAACACAGTTTTATTTTTATTACTATTATTTTGTAAGTTTTTTGCTTTTTTGTGCTCAACTACTTCATCTCACTCTAACAGGGACACTTGCTACTGAACATGGACTGTTTATGCTGCTCCCTGATAAAAGAAAACATCATTTATTCCTTAACCACCGACCGGCTGTGATTCCTTACTGATGTGCCGGCCAGGGTAAACACACCCATCTGTCAAAATCAAAGTCCCCTAAGTTCACGTACCGGCAGCCTCCAGCGGCTGCTGACTGCGCATTAATTGATTAAAGTGTTAAGTGATTAAAGTGTAAACCTAATGTTATCGCACTTTTGTTCATATAACAGTATGTTTAGTATTGAATTTTGTTTATAATAATGTGATTAATTGTGAGTAATTGCAGAAAATCATGTGATTAAAAATTTTAATCATTGCCCATTCTATCCAAAATTTTTGAGTCCTGAAAATGTACTGAAACAAACACATTCAGACAAAACAAAGCTGATATATTTGTTCATAAACTTCCATTTTCATGCTGCTTTATTGGTTCCATGTATATGTGTGCACCAACGTGTGTATATGTGTGTGTGTGTGGGTGTGTCGGCGAATGTCTCGCACTTAGTAAAGGTGTTTGATTGAAGTTTAAGGCAGCGATATCAACCCTGCCATCTTCAATGAATCATTCCACCTGCACTTCTCTCTGGCTCTTTCTGTCTGTCTCTCTGCATTTCAAGGCAGATACTTCCCTAAAGAAATGAAGTGGCAGATAGAAAGTGGGGGAAATCGAAAATGAAAGCTGAAATATCTGAAATATATGGATGGAAAACACTCTGAACCCCCCTCAGCCCCTCCCCTCAAGTCTTTTCCAACTCCTAGCCCACCCTGATGTATTTATCATAGCCAGAGGAACTATAATGTTGACATGAAAAGATGGATGACTTGTTTTCTGTTAGTGGACAGTGATGTATTCATCTGAATTTGGCTGCGTCGCTGCAGCACTGACAGCTGAAAAATAAGCACTTTGCCAAAATCACAATTAAAGCGCATAAATTAAACCCATCGCCAACAGAGCAAGAACAAAAGAGAAGGCAGCCCCCTTGTGTGCCAGTCACATATTTATGACCTGTTGAAGAGAAGAGCGTTACACATACATTTACCGAAAAAAAGAAAGCCTTTTAGAAAGCCTTAAAATTATTTCCACTGTGTAAGTCTCTGGGTCAAGAGAATATTCCTTGACAAGAGCAGATCTGGAAACAGTCTACTGTTTTTTGTGCTGCATAAGATGATTAGGCCATTAGAAGCATTATTTATTTTTTACATAAAAGCAGAATGTACTTTCTTTTGTCTGTCATCTTGTTGTGTGCTGCGTTGTGCTGTTATGAGTATGCGATAACCGGTGTGTTATGAAAAATGCTATGGACTAAGCTTAGTCTGGGGGGTTTATCTAGTCCGAGATCAAGGTGTTCAGTAAGAACCAGGTGACTGGGTGGCCAGTGGCAGTGGTGTTCTGGATCCAAACACCTGCTTGCCCTATAGGGCACTGTGTGGTATTGTTGATTTGGGCACCTCCATGATGGTACCCCCAAGGTCAGTGGGTGGCACTGTGGAGACGGCTCGATGGTTGTCTGGGGCATTAGGCAGCGCTGTGGAGCCTTGTTCTTGTTCGAGATGTCCAGGGAGGGAGTCCAGGTTGACCGCAGCAGAGGTTGGGGTATTCATGGCACTGTGTAGCTTGGGGGCTTGGGATTTGGCACATGTTCAGGGGACTTGGGGGCCAGCACTGGTACAGGAGGATGAGGAGATGTCTTTGGAGTCTATACTAGATCAAAGACATCGGTTGGTGTCTCTAAACAGGAGGCCCAGGGGTTGCAGGCAAACTATGGGAGACACTAGGAATCATGGAAAAGCTGATTGCCTTCCTGTCAGGGCCCTCCAGGATGTTGGGTGGGACTTTAAGAGGCTGGGTCTTTGTCAGCCTTCACATTGTTCAGTTTGGGCTGATTGACACACATTGGCTGAAGAGAGGCAGCCTCGCTTGAGAATTTACCCCCCACTGTGGGGAAAGTGTCGGTGTCAAGATACCCGAGTTGCCTTCACTGGCTTAAATGGAGACCAGGAAGCCGTAGCCAGGAGTAGATGGAAATCCTTCTACAGTCTAGAGCCTGCATCACTCTTTTGTCCAGGATTTCATCAGCCCACTCTAAAGCCTTTGCTCTGATGAGTTTTAACAAACACTACCCACCTCTGATGGGGCAGGGCAGGTAGGTCTAGTGTGGACAAAATAACCTCAAAGAACAACAAAAGCACATGGTGTAAAGCAAAATGCAAACAAAGACGGGAACCAGCCGGAGACGAGGACACTGCAGGGCAGATGTTGCATAGATGGCTTTTTATCAGTGATTACCATTAACAGAATTAATTTATCTTCAATATTTTTATTTTCACAACTGCTGTACTCTGCTCTGCTTCTGCCCCTGGCTTTGCTTCATTTACACATATAGCAGTGGCAGGATAAACAAGAAAGGTGCCATCACAAGCAACACTTTCATTTTAATATTAGATTTATGGTTTGACGTGATCAAGGAAATTACAACAGATTAATAAAAATCTGAATCAGGTGTGTTTGAGCAAATTTGTCTGGTCTGTGCTGCAGATTGACCATCCAGAACTGGAGTTGAACACTCTTGGCCTGGACCATGTCCAAGGTTGTGATTTGTGTGTGAGGGAGGGAGGGAGGGAGAGAGAGAGAGAGAGAGAGAATATTATCCTTCATTCATAGCCAAACAGTATTACATTTAAACAGACTAAGACCCATAGATGCAGCCATAACTGAGCGTTCATGTATCTTACAGAGCCATCAAGAGCAACTTCTAACATACCTTACTTATAATTCATCCTGGCAGAATAGTTTAGATGAAATTCTAACGTGTCTAATAATGACAGCTCGTCATTATCAGTTAGCATACTGCCATTTACTTAATTCGAATTGATGGAAGCCAGTCTTTATTTACTTGCTTGGCATTTTTTGGTCGGACTATTCTGTTGAAATTTGCTAGCGCAACAATGTTTT
>JBBPDB010000083.1:20952348-20964402 GCA_037974465.1 Brachypetersius altus
ATCATGTCAACCCTTAGAAATCGAGAGTTATTACTTTTGTTTTTGCTGTACTATTCAAATCTAAGGATATCATTCTATATTCAAATGCATAAGTCGTTGCTCAGATTCCCATTCGGGGTCAACAGGTTCAGGTCCACAGTTCTGACCTTCTGATTGTTTTGATGAGAGCACATGCCAAGATGTTTTTCATAAAATTTAAAAGGACACCATGTTGTCTAGACCTTTGGCAAACACTGTAGAGTGAGCTTTAATTGAGACATTATTTGCATTGAAGCAGAATGCCATTAAGAAAAGATAGCTCATTGCGTGTGCTTGTGCACTGGGATGAGCAATTACTGTATAAATTATTTATGCATACAGATTGGAAGATGCAGCAGTTAATATTAACTCATTTTTCAGTATGTAAGACAGCCTTTAAGATGTTATTCACTCTTAGGAATATTTTTAATGTACGTATATATGTGTGTGTCGTTGGGCTCCGGTAAGTGTACATACAGATCAAGAAAAAACACTTGTATCTTGTAATGGAAGTTAACGTGAAAAGACTTTTTCCAAGCAATGTTTCTTAATTTCTTTCCCTTGTGGTCCATTCTTCTTTACAGAACTGCTAGAACCCAGAGATGTTGATGGGCTTTTTTGAATGACCGCCATGCTTCCACATTCCTCGCCCAATTACAAATATTTGAATCTTTGCATAATTCACAAATATTCTGCGAGAATATGGTTTCTGAAGCAATACTGTATTGTAAGAAAATGTGGAGTGTATGTTATATACAATACATATATATGTATATATATGTATGTATATATTAGAGGTGGGCATAGATTAATTTTTTTAACGCCGTTAAATCTCATTGGAATCTTGGCGTTAACGGCGTTAACTCCCCCCCGGACAGAGAGAGCTGTGTCTATACTACGCAAGCTGTGATGAATTTCACCTTGATATTTACTATATATACTATATATGGCGTCCCTTACCAAGCTATGTGTCCATTCGAACTTTGAGGTGAACTCAAGGCAATTTTGAGTGAGTTGGTGGTCGCTTAAAGTCAGGCGTTTAAAAGAAGGGGGAAATTGCACTGGTAGTATTTTGTATTTCATGAGATGCTGCTCACGGAGCAGAGTCGCAACCCTTCATTTTCCCTTGTGCTAGAGAGCCTATGCTCCCGTAAATGCGATATTTCATCTTGGCCTCTTTCTGCAGCCGCTATCAACGACTGAATGGCTGTGTCTCCCCTCTGCAGACACGGAGGTTTGCTGAGAGAAACCTGTTTATAAATCCCTCAGGTGAACTCGCTCTCACAGAGAGACCTCAACTGTGGCCCCGCCGACAGTGCCGCAGTCATTTTAAACACGTAAAATCCCCATGCTGTATGCTCACAGTTAGAACTTTGAAGGAAGGTTCTCTCTGACTCTTGGGGGTTATTTTATCAAAGCAATTTCTGTTTTTACAGAACTTTTTTTTTTTTTTTCATTTCATAACTCATGACACCCATGGTTTTCAAGTTTATAAGCTTCACCTTTGAGCCAACGACTCTGCAGACCTCTTTAAATTCTCAGTATGCATTTGTAGCGATTCTTGTAAGAGACTCTAACATTGAAACGTTTATTTTGCTGTACTTTTCTCTATACTACAATGTACATATTTTACATTTTTCTATAAGTAGTGAAATTGCAAGTTATGTGATGTGTCGCGTTCCCAGTCAAATTACCATCTGTCTGGATAGATTAGTTTGTTTCTATGTCCAACCTTGACAGTGATGTCTGTATATCAAATACACATTTTCTTTTTTCTTCCTCGAAGAAGAACTACTTTCTTCTGCGATATATGAGTGAGAAATTTTAGATTATACTAAACGTTACTGAGCAATGACAAACCAGAGATTCTAAAATGGATGGATTGATAAATAAAAACATCCCTCAGGCTGTTTTTCACTATAAAATATTTGTTAACCTATTTGGAGCCCTAGATTTGACTGTATTTCACAAGTGCAAATAACTTTAACCTTCAAAATGGGAAACAAAAAGCGAGTCCGCATTACAGCGGACAGTGTTTCTGTGGGTGGGAATGTGTGTGTTCAGGGCACTTTGGCTGCCACTCTACTTCTAGGTTTATTATTTGTTGCTTTTGTATTGTTTTCGGTCTGTTTATGGTTTGTATTTTCACAGGGTCATGAAGCAGAGGCTTTATACCAGTAGAGCTGGAATGGACCATAAGTCTTTACACAGTAGCAGTTTGACTTGGTCATGAGCTGGAAACTGCACCACGTTAGCAGAGTTTCACAGGCTGGGGAGCTCAGGACTTTGCACTGTGATAGAGGAGTTTGACTGGGCCATGAACTGAGCACTTTGCACCCTGATGGCAGAGTTTGATGGGTTCATGAGTGGAGAGTTTGCACTAGCGCTGTTGAGGTTTTCTAGGCCACCAGTTGGAGACTTTGATAGCAAAGACTGACTGGACCAAAAAGCTGTGAACTTTGTATCATGGTTGTGGAGTTGAATTTGACAGTTGGACTGGACTTTGTTAGAGTTTGCCAGGACTGGACTGTGATAGCAAAGTTTGACTGGGCTGTTAATCAGGGACTATATGTTGCAGTGGGAGGAGCTTTTCCAGCTGTGGAACTGTTGATTTATTGTCCCTATCAATTTCTGACCCTTTCAAATTTCATACACTTGCTTATCGAGCTGTCCTATCCTTAAACGCCCCCCTATTTGTGCCATGAGGGATTACCTTTTACTTGTTGAAGCAGATGGCAGAGAAAAAAGTAAGTACATTCTGTTTGAAGGCTTTTTTTTAACTTTGAGGGGGGATTTCAGGAATGTCTTATGTAAGTAGGATGTATTTAGGTATGCTAGGGCTGGGAAAGGAGAACAGAGGAAGGAGGAGTGTGTAAGAGTGTGTATGAGAAGAAGGAAGGAGACAGAAACTGAGGGATTTGAGAGGCAGCTGTAGGATAAAGCCTGAGGAGCTTCGTCTTGACTGATGACTCAAGGACGATGATGCAATCCGAGTATTTACGTTCATTCTATCCATAGCCACGGCAAACGAGGTGTTCCCAATCAGTGCAACCCGAGCACGTTGCCAAACATTATTATTCATACAGTCATGCTTAATTAGCCGTAGGCATGTATTTGTCACTGATCCACAACTAGGCATAGAGGCATGCATTAGAATAGCCGTCTATCTGATGCTTTAACATGTGACAAGCATGACAAGCACAGCCTTTGATATGTCACATTAGTAGATTAACTGACAGTAGAGGCCTTGTGAGCCGACGTGTCCTGAGCTACTGCCTTGTCATTTGTCTGCGTCCACATAGTCATCATGTCTGCTGAACTGCTTCCAATGCTGGGATAAAGCCTGGTCATGTATCTTAGGTCTGTTTACTCTAATGGAATCAATCACCCAAGGTATGCTTGGTGTTTTTAAGTTTACCTCTTTAGCTTTGCACTGATGTTTACTTCTTTAGGTTTCTTTAGCGAGCTTAGAGTAAACCAGCTGGCATCGTGCTGACTTAAAGCTTATATTCTCAAGCTTTCTGCACAATCACATACTGGATACAGCTCAGACCAGCCTGAAATATTTGCCTGCCATCTACTCTTGGGGGCAATAATAAATATTCTTTTTTGTGTACAAACTGACAAAATGCTAAAATTAAGAACTGGAAAGAAGCTTTAAAACTTTAGAAGTTTGGTATTTTTGGCATTGCTTAGTTAAGTTAAGCTGGTCAGCAGAGCTTTAAAGCATGCGCCAAGAATTTAGTTGCATCAGTTGCATCTAACCATGTACAGTCTAAAAATCCAATTCACTACCATTGGGGTGGGGGGGTGGGGGGGCAGCTGGTGGCTTGATGATTAGGGAATTGCCCCTGTCATCAGAATAATGTGATTTTGAATCCCAAGACTGCTAGTGGCACCACTGAGGTGTGCTTGTGTAAGGTACCATCCCCACACACTGCTCCCCGGGCGCCCCTCGTTGACGGGAGCCCACTAATTCACTTGGTGAATGGGTTACATGTTCACTCTGTGTGCTGTGTTGTGTTCATGGATGGCTGTAAGGCCCACTGATTTTTTTGTAAAGGACATCACTTTCTTTTTGTTTGTTGCCACTTTTGTTTATTGTGCTTTTCTTTCCTGACTTTTCCACCATTTGAATGCAGAAAATGGTGGACAAAGCAGGAATCAATAAGAAGCACCAATAATAATTATGTGACCCCACCTCTCCCTGTAAAACGCCTATAATGTAATCCGGTCTGAATTGTGTTTAAGACACTAAACTAGGGTTTAAATACACAGGGGTGTAATTACACTGAGAACGAACAAGAACACCTGGGAGTAATGAGGGCAGAGTTATAGACTAAAAACAGGGGGGCAGGATAATAAAGAGGCAGGACCGGGGAAGAGAGAGAATCCAGAACAACAAGAGAAGCACATTGCTGGAACTTGGTCATGGAAGTGCATCATGTTGTTCGCTTTGGTTCTACACCATATGGACAAAAGTATTGGGACACCTGAACATAACAGCAACAGGGACCTCAATGGCATTGCTTTCAAATACATAGACGTTCCACAAGATTTTGGAGTTTCTGTGTGAATTTGTGCCCATTTGTTCCTCAGACCATTTATGATTACAGGCAATGCTGTTGGACGAGAAGGCCTGGCTCACAATCTCAGTTCCAGTTCCTGCCAGAGGTGTTAGATGGGGTTTGGGTCAGGGCTCTGTGGGCCAGTCAAGTTCTTCCACATCAAAGTCATTCAACCAAACCTTTATGCTACTTACCTTGTGCACTGAGCACAGTCAGGTTCTTCCTCAATTTGTGTCCACAAAGCATGGCGTTGTCCAAAATGTTGAGGTGTGCTGAAGCATTAAGATTGTGCTCTACTAGAACTAAAGGGCCTAGTCCAAACCCTGAAAAAGCAGGTGTGTCTCAATACTTTTGTCCATTTAGTGTACATTATTATTATTATTACATGTGTCCTTTGGTCGACTTTTCTAAATAACTGTATTTCATACGGTGTCAGAAAGTGTCTGTTGGAAGTCATATCACAGCTCAGCATGGTTTGGCATGACTGATCTGAATGAGCAGTAATCTGAATGACACTTGGTGTTAAGCATAATTGCTAACATACTGGAAGGTCAAAAGGTTGCACTGACCCTCCCGGATTACAGGCGCTGATGTGTCATATGGGTGGGGAGCTGCATTGCCTTCTTCAAAACTGTGAAATAAAAAAAAACAACCCAAATAATAATTAATTTATGTTTAAATTTTTTTTATTTTAATCTGATGAGCCGCAGAAATGTAATTTAATTAGCATGCACAACTGTGCCAACTTGTAAAGGGTATTAAAATATACTTAGGGAAGTGAATGCCATTTACGCTTTGATTAAGATAAAGTCTCCTTAGTGGCTTGAGTGGCAGAGAGAGAGAGAGAAAGAGAGAGCGAGCGAAAGAGAGAAAGAGAGAGAAAGATAGTGCTACGCAGTTTGAAACTTTTCCTACTGCATATTTCAGTGTCTTTGTATGTGTCGGTGTGTGTGCACGTATCTAGAAAGCCATGCGTTCATCTTGACCTCTAATGACTGCAGGGATCTTCTTGTAATCTCCTTCTTTCTCCTGTAGCTTTGTAGCGGCAATAACCATTATTCATGTCACCATGTTCTGGTTAAGCGAGTGTCTTAGCAACCAGCCTCCATGAATCTATTAGACCTTGATGAGTATAAGCTGGTCAGTAAGCTCTGTCCTATTAGCTAGGTGTGGTGTGCGACTGCTTGTGTGTGTATGTGTGTGTGTGTAAAAACCCCAGTGCATTCAGTACAGGCCATTGGGTTCTAATTGCATTGTGGCACATTCAACAACGTGTAAAACGCTGGCCACAAACATATTTCACGCAAGTATGCGATTCAAACACTTCTGTCATTACACAACAAAGTGCAAGTCGCCAAATTTAGCGCCAAATTTCACTCGCATTAATAACAGATGCAATTCACATCAAAAACAGCAAACAGCAATTCAAATCAAGAGCGGATACTTTAGTGAAGTCCAGAGTGTCTTTGTATTAAATGTTCTTGGCAAAAACTCTTTTTATGTTGCAAGTAATATGTTTTGTGTAAAGAAACAGGGAAAGGCTAGCGTCTGGCTAAGACTTCTTAAGTTGACTAAGTAGGAATGGAACAAAAAAAGTATTGCTTAACTTAATTTGAACTCACCTAAACTTTGCGTGAAACAACTGTCTAAAATAAAATGGTCTATTTGTAATAAAAAAGAAAACCATTACATTTAAACTGAAAAGTGTTGTGCACTGGTGGTGCTATTATGAAAAAAAATGTGAAATGGAGTGTGTTTGCATGGCCCACACTCTTGAGCTTTCTGAATATTTCATGTAAAATAATAGCTAAAGTGAGTGTTTAGTATTCACCTGGAGAGTTGGGGCCATGTGGAGTAATATTTCGGCAAATGTCTTAAAGGAAAATCGCACCGATTTTTCAAAGTTTTTGCACCTACACTGAACCATTTCACATCCCTCCGCTTTGAATGACTTTGTTTTTATTTCAACCACTAAATTATGAGGGTTTAAAAAGGGAAGTTTCCATTTAACTCGGTATGTCTCTGTGTGTTTGTGTGCTTACAGGAGAAAGAGAAGCTGTATGTGGAGCTGAAGCACATACTTGCCCGTCAGCCTGGTCCGGAAGCAGCAGAACAGCTTCAGATCTACCAGCATACACTAAAGGAAAAGACCAAGCAGCTTAAGGTCACCTAAATGTCTCTGCATCTCTCTCTCTCTCTCTCTTCTCAGATTTTTGAAAAAAAAGCATTGGGATGCCTGACCATTACAGCAAGTGGGACTTTGCATTCAAATACATAGTCATTAATATGGAGTTGGTCCCCCTTTGCAGCTAGAACAGCTTCCACTCTTATTGAAAGGCTATGTTGGAGTTTCTGTGGGGAATTTGTGCCCAATTGAATTGTAGCTCTGCTGAGCATCCAGAAGATCCACCCTAGAGTTCACAAGGATGCCCCCGCCACCACCACTGACACCAGAAACCACCATCTCACACTGAAGGCTTTTATCAGACCATAAATCATTGCTCCACTTATCCCTCTCCTCTTTTACTCCCGCTCCCTCCATCGTGCGAATGAATAATTAGTTACCTCTCTGCCTAATTAAGAGCTCTTGGGCCCAGGCCGCAGGCGGCTAGCGCTAATGTCGTCAGGGATTTTCGGTCTCGCCTGTCCTCTCGCCCACAGCTCTTTGTACGGTTTAGGCGGTCTAATTCCTTCGCCATTAAAAAGGCACAAGGCCAGAACGAGTGGGGATAAAATAGTGATGAGACACCCTTCTGCTTACACCCCTTTGGTGAGCGTGATGTATCCAGGACTGTGTTCATGGAAGTTAGCCTTTTGAGCTAAGCTAAGGCTGTATGCATGTAGTAATAAAGAGCATAGTTATTGGTATGGCAAAAATGACATGTTTGATGTCGGGGATCTTCAGTTAGAGTGCTGTAGCTACAAGACTAAGACAGTTGACTAAAAAGTAATGGAAGACTAACGAGCAATGGAAGCTTATAGCACTGGCCAAATGATCACACACTTGCTTCATATCCTATATGTCATTTTTTAACGATTAATTAAATGTTATTACATTTTTCATGACATTTTTCTAACCTCTCCTTAAGCTATAGTATTAAACAGGCTGTGTTTCTTGCTGTATTATCAAGGAAATATATGTAAATGACCTCTGTTGTTCAGTCTCACTCAAAAACCGTCCAAGTTTAGTCCTGGGTAGTTCAGAGTAAATCAATAGACGAAACTGCTGTAGGCTGAAAAGGCAGATCTATGTAAATATGTTGGGTTTTGTGAGAATATATTCAAAATAGTTGCTTCTTAATTTGCATATATATGGGCTGTCTGTACTGGAGTGTTAATGGTATGTTTTAGAACTTTGTTTCATGTCTTATTTTGTAAAAGATAAATGTATGTATCATAATATAGACTCTTTAAGTAAACCCAAATAGAAGTATCAAATAGATCGCTCTCGAATAGTTTCCTGGATGGCTAATATGTTTTTGACATGCTGTTCAGTATTACACAATCACTCAACAACACAATAGATACTTTTGTCATCACCTTAAGCTCCATTAGCATCATAGCTCTAGTGCAAAACTAAAGAAGCACATTTCAATTAAACGTCTTATCTGACCAGCTACATTTGAGATAAGGAGAAAATAAAACTGCAGCTGCTCCTTTAAGTTTCTGGCTAAAACGAGCTAGTCCTAAATCTGTGTAAAGAGGCGACGCGTCGGCTCTCAGCACTGCGGGCACTCAACTGTAGTTCTAAAAGAAATTACTCTGAAGTCTGAAGATGGAGAACACCTTATCTCGGCAGAATCTGAGGCTATTCTTTTACATATCCGCAGTGTGCAGAACCTTCCAGGCCTTTCTGAGCACGTCACACCGAGTGTTAGCTCCCCAAAGGCAATGCCGCTTCAAGTTTAATTTACTGATAATTCATTACCAAGCATCGGCCTAATGACTTACACACTGCAGGCGTTACCTGACGAAGCTTTAACTAAACAACCCTCTCACAGGATTGAGTGCTAGGGCAAACATTGGGGAAAGAAAAGCCCCATTTAGAAGCCGAAGTGAAAAATCACCTCAGTTTCTCTCTGCTTTGACTGAAAGTTCATTTTTCCCGATGCACTTTTGGAAATTAACATTAATTAACATTGCCTTTGAGTGTTTAAGTAATGAATATTTAATTGAGCTCATTACTGTTTTGAGGACATTTTTGCTTGTTGCAACATATCTGATGGAAATAATTATTAGTAATTGCCTTTTTCCAACTGAGCTAACAATATAATCCAGTAATGATGTCATACACTGTGCCCTTCATAAGGGTATATTTATGTTTGTACAGTTGATGTACCCAGATGTATTGAATAGGGTTTGAATGAAGTAGGCTATTCAGGAGTGTCCATTTCGTACAATATGTTTGTTTTTTTCAGTGGAAAAGGGATCTAGGAACACATATACATTCCTTACACTGGTATTAGCTGTCCTCTAGTTATTGATTATACAGGAGTATTAGTATTGGGATGCTGGACCATTACACCAAAAGGGACTTTAATGAAATACATATATTTTATTATGGACTTGGTCCCCTCTTAGCTATAACAGCTTCCAGTCTTCTTGGAAGGCTTTCCACAAGATTTTGTGCTCATTCATTCTGTAGAGCATTTATGAGGTCAGACACTGATGTCGGATGAGATGGTCTGGCTCGCAATCTCCGTTCCAGTTCATCTTAAAGGTGTTGAATTGCGTTGAGGTCAGGGCTCTGTGTGGGTCAGTCATGTTCTGTTTATGGAGCTTGCTTTGTGCACAAGGGCACAGTCATGCTGGAATAGAAAACTGTGGCTTGTTATGCTGAAGCATTTCGATCAACTTACTTCCAGTAAGAGGCGTAGCTCAAACCCTGACAAACAGGTGTGTCCCAACATTTTTGTCAATATAGTGTACGGACCATAACCAGACAGTTTTGAGTGGCACTGTTCTCTCAAACCACTAAAACACAACAGTCATTCCAACTACACACATGCAACTACAGTGGCCAGAAATAAATCTGCATCATACACCATAGCCATGGAAACCAAAGTCACTAAGCAAAGACAGACAACTCATGAAGAGAGAAACGATGGTCCTTTGGTCAGAAACTGAAAGAAATTGAGGGTGGCTGACAAATCACACATGACATCTTATTGGCTGCAGTCTGTTGTTATTCATCTGTAAAGTGACCCTCGATGGCACACTGAAAAATTGATCAGTTGTTTAATTTATCAAAATAAGTAACTTGTTGCATTAAAATATTTCATTGAAATCCTAATTATAACGAAGCAGAATGTGAATATTGTTCAATTAACGTACTATTAGAAGTTTAATGAGCTCAGCCTTTCAAGGCAACCAGGTTAATAACTTTTTGAAGCTGAAAACACAAACTAGTTCAGCATTTCTAATAAAGGTCAGCATTTCTAATAAAGTGGACATTATGTATTTGGACAGTGCCCTTCAGAAGCATTGGCAGGAAACAAGGCTGATGAAAATTCCTCTTGATGTTTATCAAAAGTTGTCTTTACTAAGCAGATAAAGAAAATAGATTCCATTTGAGCTGGTTCCCAGTAGAAAAGGGGCACAGATAAGCTCCAAATAAATTATATTATGAAATCCGTGTTGTAATTATTGGCACCCACTCACGTAATATTGTGTGTAAACCCCTTTTACCGACAGAACAGCACTGTAATGTTTTATAACACTTGAGAACACAGAAGAAGGGATTTTTGGATTTTCCTCTGTGCAGAATCTCTCCGGATCTTGCCGGGTCCTGAGTCTTCAGCTGTGCACTCTCTTCTTGTGCTCAACCCACTGATTTTTTAAAATTGGGATTTAGGTCAGAGGACTCGGATGACCTATGGTTTGTGTTCACAATTTTTGAGTGGATTTTGAGCTTTGAGATCTTGGGCTGAGATTGTTGTCGTGCTCAAAGATCCAGCAATGACCAAGTTTTAGCTTTTTGGCCGAGGCAGCCAGGTTTTTGATTTAGAATCTTCTGGTACTTCCTTTAATCCATTTTTGTCATGAATGTGAACAACTGCCAGGGGCTTTGGAGGAGAAACAGCAACACAGCATCACAGAACCTACACAATGTTTAACACTACTAAAGCCTGTATGTGCCTGTATGTGACAAACCCACCTTGAACAGTTGGAGTCAAAGAGCTCAATTTTGGGCAAGTCAGACAGCTATTTTGCAGATGTGTGCACTTCAACACAATTGTTCCTTATTGCAATGGAATGCTCTTGAATCCTTCCCTTGGTTGCTTAATTTGGAGGTAGCTAAACATACCGGGTGGAGGTAGCTCAGTGGGTAGGATACTTGCCTCCGGACTATAAGGTCATGGGTTCGAATCCTACCTTCAGCACCACCACTGGGTCCCTGAGCAAGACCCTTAACCCCAAGTTGCTCCAGGGAGACTGCCCCCTGTAGGTAGGGAATGGAAGTTGCTTTGGATAAAAGCGTCTGGTAAATGTAAATGCCACCTACATAATCATCGCTGCACATTAAGTATAGCCCTTCTTGTCAAATATATTCCCTAATGACAGAGGACCCTGTACTGCAAAAACTGTTAAGCTAGGCGTTTACCTGACCTCCAAATACCTCAGATCTCAGTCCGGATGAGCTTCTGTGGGCAGGGAAGAACAAACTAGTCCAATCCACGGAGGCCCACCACACCACTTACAGCACTTAAAGTATCAGTTTCGAATGTTTTTGTGCCAGATACCACAGTATCCAGGAGATCATACCTGGAGGAGCCTGAGCTGTTTTATTAGCACGTTAAAGTCATGGCTGATTGATGTACATAACAGTCACACAGTCAAATATATTACATGCCATTATGTTTGATTCTATCTCTACATGTTTGTATAAACCATGTTCTTGTATTAACATTGATCCTTGTGCTTGTGGCGGGGCTGTGAAGGCATGACACACACAAACCCACACCCACAAACATCCACACCCACACACACACACACACTCCTTCAGACTAATTAAACAGATGGAGGTCTGCATGCTCCAAATTTAAGGGTGCTCTCATCTACTCTAATGATAATAATTGTGATTACGCCACTTGATGCGGTGGCTTCTCCTGATTTTTAATTACAGCCTGGCTTCCCGGTTAAATGGGATGGAGGAAAACAGGGGGGCTCTGTGCATTCAGACTGGGAAGTAAAGGGGAGAGATTGATTTTCTTTTAATGGGATTTGCAACATATGCTCTCCAAACATGTCTCGCGCTGTTCCTTTTAACCCATAGAAGAAAAAAAGGTAAACTATTAGGGTTATGCACTACTATGCCATGCTATCATATATAATGACAGTGACTTATTTAGGTACATAATTTCAATCAGATTCACATTCCGCATTGACGGTGTCACGAGGGCTGGATGGAACTGGCCCTCGTGATTTACCTCGGGGTGAAGAACAGGCCGACAGGCAGAACTCCATG
>JBBPDB010000083.1:20964502-20975159 GCA_037974465.1 Brachypetersius altus
GTGCTGTAGGTAGGATTCGAACCCATGACCTCTTGGTCTGGGGGCAAGTGTCCTACCCACTGAGCTACCTCCACCTCCACCATGTAAATTCTTACACAAGCACCTCATTCTGCTTTTTGGGGTACTGATTATTTGATCACCTAAATCGAATCTTATTTAATGAAGAAACGTATAAAAACACTGCTGCAGTCTCCAATGTGAACAGTTGGATGGCAAAACACAACTGGAAGTACATCAAAGGTAATTATTGTCATTTTGTGAACAAGAGTGAACAAGAGATGTGTTTTTTTTTGAAGTATTTAAATTCTGTAAACATTGCATTGTTTATCTAATTCTGATGTACTGTCATTTACTTTACAATTATGCTTTAAAGAACAATCTTTTTTATTTGGAGATTAGGAAAAATATCATCTGCAGTTCTTATAAACTAAGGCAACGCTGTTCAGTTCAATATTTACACTTCTGAAAGTGAAACTAAACATGTTTTGCAGTGGTCTCTTATTTTTTTCCTGGAGCTGTAAATGCTACTACTTGGGGTTGTCCAGTCAGAAGAGGTGGATAACAACTTCTCCAGAACCTTCCCCAGAGAAGTGGGACAGCACTGTCATTAAATAAGGCTTCTCTGTCATGAAAGCAGTGGTCAGATGTTGGCCTTGATTTGCCATAAAGGTGACCTTCACATGTGCATGACCAATGTATCGAGTTGGAACTAAAGACTTCCAGTTATGTCAAGCCCTGTTTCCGTCTTCCATTATGGAACGCTTGGACTTTCAGACCGATTACTGAAACCCTGGAGCCATTCGCTAGTGAGTTTGATTGATGTGGAGTTGTTCGTTCTTCAAAGCCCCTATATCTATGACACAACTGTGTTGAGACGATGGGGGGCTTATCCAATAGTAGAGAGCTGCAGATTCTGCATTATGTCAAGAATGAACTGTATAATTCACATTTGCAACTGAATAGATCCAGTTTTATGTAAAAAAAATATGTTAAGACATCTATAAACAATTGTGGACTCTTTTTTGACATGTGTATAAAATATGCTTGTATATGCAATATACCAAAAACATTCAAATTAGAATGAAAACAGTATGTATGGGTAAAGGTAGACATTGTTGAGGAACTGACATTGACTTTACCTGTCACGGTTCGGTCAGTAGCCCATTAGGGGCTGCTGCTTTTCGGTTTGTTCTGCTTCTGTTCATGCTTTTGGGGCTTTTCTTTTGATGTATTTCTGGGTTTTGCTTGTGTCACGTGTTTTTGTGGTTATCAGCTGTTTTGGGTTTCTGTCTAATGGTTATGTTCTGTGATTGGTTGCTGTCTGTCGTATTCTGTGTATTTAAGTCCAGTGTGTTTAGTCCTTAGTTATCTGTCCATCGTCAATCAGACGCCTTATGCTTGCCTTAGTTCTGCCTTGTTCCGACCCTGTTCTTGTACCACGTTCTCGTTTGGCCCGCGTGCCTTTTTTCTTTGCTCCTGTTTCTGAGTAAATAGACGCACTTCTGCATGGAGCCCTGGTTTCCTGCCTGCATGTTCCCAGGTAGCGATCGTGACAACATGTGGTGAACAAACTGACCATCCCCTCAGCATATGTGGACGTTTTCGCACATATTTTTCTGCGGTAGTGCACCAACACATGCAAGAGTAATTGTACATTGTGATAATGATACAACAGCATCAGTTTTGATGATGATTTGGTAATGATTCTAATCTGTTACAGTAATTAGCTAAACATTTGCACTCATTTTCTAATTGAAATACTATCACCAAGCTATTATATACAAAAACATTTAACTTACAACTCACACACTCTTTCACTCATGATCGCTACAAAGGTGCACCCTTAGCACTCGAGTAGCTTTTCATTCTTCATAAGAGTGGTGCTTCACATTAATGACACTGTGTGACCTGGTTATGGTCTATTTTCCCAGGACAGTGTGTATAGATCTTTCAGCCATGTGTGACTAATAATTGTCGTGAATCATAACAGCAGAATCAAACGGGATTGAATTGAATCATGTTGAATTTCCATCCACAGTCCAAAAGTTTTTAGACACGTCTTTGCCCACGTTTCTTCTTAAAGTTAGCACATTAGGGAGTGTGTCTATCCTTTGCTGCAGTAATGGCCTCTATTCTTCTGAGAAGACTTTACACTAGATTAAGGACATTCCTGTGAGGATTTGATTGCATTCAGCCACCAGAGCATTGGTGAGGACGAGTACTAGTCTTGGATGATTAGGTCTGGATCTCAAATGCCACTCTACCTCACCCCAAAGGTGAATACAGCTCCATCACTTCAGAGAACACAGTTCTGCTGCTGCACAGCCCAGTGCCTGGGGGCTTTATACCCTCTAGTCGATGATTAGTGTTGGACATAGTGACCTTCTGCGCTGCACCACATTCTATTCAATGTTACGTCTTTGGAGTAAACTTTGTCAGCTATAGGTGCAACCGTAGTAGCTGAATATTGTAATTACTTTTGGACATTTACTGTGCGCAGAATCATCTCCTAAAGAACTCTAATCAACCAAAGCTTTGTAAGGTCCAATACTCACACCTCAGAAGGTCCTGTATAATAGGGCTTTGGATCCTTCTGTGTGCGTGTGTGTGTGTATTTATACCTTTAACAGGTGTGTGTGTGTGAGCTTTACTGTAACTGACCTTCGGTAAATCCTACAAGCACGCATGATTGACGATGTCTGACACGGCTAAAAATGATAGCTTAAATAAGAAAAGCACAGGAAATGAGAATAAAAAAGGGTGAAAGGTATAAAAAAAGAACCTCTCCAGACAGGACAGGACTCAATGGGCTGGAGAAATGAAGAGCAGTTGTTGGTCATCGCTCGCTGCTGTTTGGCTTTGATTTAATATAAAAAGAGGCACGGAAGATTAACCAGTAGTGCACAGACAGCTGATCTCCCTGACAGGAAAAAACGAATAACAGGACAGCTATACGTTTACATCTTGCGCCTGCACCAACAGCAGGCCTTCGGCCTAATTCCCTTATGACTGATGAAGCTGCCTTTGGGTGCTACTGTAGTGCTGTAGCAGTTAACCTGCATGACTTCATTTTCAAGTGCTGTGAATTTGGCATTTTGTGGTTTTCTCTACACTTGATTTTGATCTAGACCGTTTTGTATCTGACTAGTAGCTTTTTCTAAGGGCTGGTAACTGAATCTACCCAGCATTCAATTATTTCCTCCTCCTACAGTATCATATTTTCACCAGTATTAAACCAAACGTTTGGTCAACCTTCACGTATACCCTGTGTGTTTCCTGCATGTGGTCCCCTCCTGATGTGTCTACTGTTAGTTGTACTTATATTAGCCCCTTGTGGCTTTTTGTTTTCGTTATGTAGGGTCTGTGTTGTTTTGTAAATAAATTCCATCAAATGGAATCTGCACTCTTGCGCCTCGCCTCGCGACGTGACAACAGTAGTCCCCAGTTTCTTGAAAAACGCCGCCCATACGCGAGAAATAAACTGGGGACCTCAGTTGGACACAATGCCCTCCGAGATGTCATAGGGCAAAAACAAGCCCTGGAAGAGTGCCTTGTAATGTTTCACTAAATAAAATGATTAAAATTGTAATCTTTAAATCTAGTGTCATGCTCAGCATCTGCTGTGGCTTCTTATTGCTTCAAATATTTGATAGATTAAATTAGCAACATTTCCAAATAACCAGTTATCCCGAACAATGTGTGTATACACACAAGCCCACACACATGAATGCAGATTTCTTTCTGTCTTTGTACTTATGGCTCCCTGATTACTACAAACTGCTCTTGAATGGGCAGTTGGCACATTCATGGTAACAGGCACAGATTGCTTGGCTCTGATTGGCTAGTCAGCGCCATCTGGTGCAGTAGTATGACTGTGCTGCTTCCTGTAGCTCAGCTGGATGTCCCCGTCAACCCACTGGATGGATTTCAGACGTGGCGAACGACCACTGTGGCCCCTGAAAGGGTGCCATGTACCGACTGGCCCAGGTTTGATATGGAAATAAGCAGTGAGCTAAATTGTGTCACCTTCAGTTGTCAGGAGAGTAGGCATGCCATCTCATCACCTGTAATTAAGCCTTATTTCCCAGCTTACTTTCTTACTTTCTAGTACATTCTGCCAGTTACACACAGTACAGTTTCATGCCTCGAAGCTTTATTGTGTTATTTTTTGCAGTTCGTCACACTGTTAAAAAAAAATGTCAGCTACCCTTTATTTTATGACAGCCAGTCCAAACTGGTGCTTAAGTCTGTCGCTAAATGTGATATCCAAACATTCCTTTAGGTAACTAAAGAAGTGCAGTACAGCAACAAAATGCTGCTTTTATCTCCACTAGGTGAAGCATTTAGTCTTGCTTTCACATTAATTACTGAATTACTGAACCCTAAATGACCATTTTAATTTCACCTTAAATTGTACCACTGTTTCTCACCACTACCACCCCCCAGTTTTAGTCGCACAGCTTATCGGAATGGACAAAAAAAACTGAATAGTAAAAGAACACATTATCAAAAGCATCTGTGACAGAAAAACATTCAGCTGGTTTGACTCCATGGACGTGGTTTTGGGACAACGACCGGCTATGAACTGTGGGTGTCACGGCTCGGTCAGTGGCCGTTAGGGGCCGCTGCTTTTCTGTTTGGTTTTGAGGACTTTTATTTTGACGCTCTTGTCTGTTTGGTTCTGTTGTCACGTGTTTTTGTTATCACCTGTTTGTGTTTTGGTCCATGATTGCTGGCAGTATTTAAGTTCTGTTTTGTATGTTTCTCACTGTCTGTCCATCACCTCATTTTCTCGTTTCATGTTCCTGTGTGTAGTTTCTCGTTTTCACGTCCATGTTTGTAGCGGCCCTAGAGCCAGGTTTCAGTTCTGTTTTGTTTGTTTGCGTTTAAATAAAGTAACCACAGAATGGATTCACGCTTTCCGGACTGGTTCATGCTCCGAGGTAAATCACTGGAGCCGGCTAGGTCCGGCCCCTGTGACAGTGGGGAGACAATTATGCTACTGACGTGTTAGAAACACTGTTACTGACCTACAATACAATGGAAAATCAAAGCTTGCTGCAAATTTCGGTGTGGTTCCTGTATGCCTATGGAAAAGTGACTTAAGTGGAGTCGCAACTGGCAGATTTGGGACATCTGAGTGATGACATCTGAACCTGTATTTTTCAAAAGTGTGTTTTTGTTGAAAAGAAATGCCTAAATTTCCCCCCACATAGTATTTCTGCAAACACTTCTTCTGTTAATAGTCTCTCAGTAGAAGCTACAAATCCCAGACATTATGTCAGTAGACACAATAAACACTGTGTGTCCGGAGGGGCGCCTCTGGCAAGAAAAGTGAGTCGGTGTTTATCATTTACTTACACTTATCAACCATGACCTACTGATTAGTGTTTAATGGCAACCTAATTAGATGTTTACTCATAGGAGTCACGTTTTCTGTTTGTTTTTCATACAAAGCAAGGAACAAGAAGTCTTACACTTCATTAATCTGTATCTGCTCTAATGTTTGTTTTTTTTTTCTTTTCTGCCTGTAGCTGTACAGAAGATTCTATACCAGCAGTAGGTCACATTAAGTGGCAATTATGTGCCTTTGCATCATAATGTGGTCACGTACATCATAGTCATTTAATAGAATAGTGAAATTTGTACATTTTGTTAGCTGAGATGTCTTTGGAGACTTTAGCGTCTTTAGTTTTGCACTGAAGCTATTGTGCTATTACAGCTGATAAGTAATGAAAATATTGTTTAGCCTTGGACTATCCTTGCTGACTAAATATCACATACTTGCTCCAAACCATGGTGAGGCATTCTGAAATAGATCATGCTAATGTGGTTTTCTGACACTCTATGATACATGAATGATGAGAATTCATTTGGGAGGGGGCCATACTTAAAACGGCAATGAATTTGAATCACTACCTTCTGTTTCCCGTGAATGCCCTGTTTCCTCTAACCTGTATTTTTTTCCCCCTCTTACAGTCATATAGTCTCAACTTTATATCATCTCATACTATATATGAACTATACGTTGAAAGAGTGATTTGAACAGATGTGCAGACAAAATTCTGGTCTCAAAATGACTGCTGTCACAGTTTTTACCTCTGCAGTATCTATTTTTATAGATTAAAGTATCATTCTGTAACACTATGGGGGAAACAGCAAACCGTGTGAGAAGTTTTCCTTCTTGGCATTTAATTATATTTATCAAGTATATTCGCCAATCAAAAGTTCTCATTCGATGTTTTTATTATTTTCTACATTATCGACTAATATAATAAATCAAACAAAATGTTGAAAGAACACATGGAATTATGCAGTGAACAAAAAAAAAAGAGTTAAAAGAACCAGAATATGTTTAGTAATAAGGTGATGATGGTCGTTTTTTTTTTTTTATTACTTAATTTAGTGGTTCTTACCATAATGTGCAGTAGAACCATAGTGGAACTGTGGACCAACCCGACCCTCACAACTAATGATCCCAAACACAAAAAGGCAAGAAATTCCACTAATGAACTCTTGACGAAAAACAGTTAATTAAACACCTTTTCAGGTCGATTCCTCATGAATCTGACTGAAAAAATGCCAAGAGTGCGCAAAGCTGTCATCAGAGCAGTAGGTGAAGTTTTCAGTATTCATTTACAATGTAGCCAATAATAAAAAAATAAAAAAATAAAAAAAGGAAATCGTTGAGTGAGAACATGAATTTCAGAATTTCTCAGTATCTGTCTCATTATCTTTTTGCTTTAATGACTGGATGTCTTGGCCATTTTTTGTACAGATACTTAAACACGGCCAATGTCCCAGTGCTATATTTCTGTAGTGACCTACACATTCCTGATCATTTCTGTTTACACTTTATTTTGACGCCTCTTTATAGATCTACAAATAAATATCTACTTTGTTTGTTACATGGATAATGAAGGACATTACGTTTAGGTTTAGGATTACAATTAAGTTTCAGATTGATGTTAAGGTTAAGAATAGGATTAGGTTTGGGGTTCAATTTAATCCTAATAAATGTTAATTTCATTTAATCCTTTAATTTAACTTAACCTTTTGAATTACATTAATATATGTTTCACAGAACATTTGTTAGAAACATTTTGAGTATTCATAGAGGACCATAAAAATCAAGTGTTGTCTTATTTCTTGTCATCATTTAACTTAGTTAATTCATTCTTATTGTAAAGCTTTCTGTTGTTTATTTCAAATGAAAAAAAAAACAAAACAACATTTCAGCGTGATCTCTGACTTTTAGCCCCCCTTTTAGTTCTTGAGATGTGTGTGGTTCCAGGATCTGTGTGATCTTGGCTGTTGGAAGTCTCCTGGGCACGTGTTTAAATACAGAATCTAAGCCCTGGCTGTCGAGCGGCTCATCGATCGCTGCCTCTCTCACACACACCGAGAGGAGCCATCAGTAATAGCCTGATGTTACACAAATCCCCAGCAGTGACTTTTAACTACACGGCCTGATAGTAAAAAGAGTGAAATGTGGAAGTGTGAGACGGGTTGGAATGAGCGATAAAGGTATTTAATGGATTAAGATGTTAAAGGAAAGGCAACTTAAACTAGGAACAGTGTGTGTGTGTGTGTGTCTGTCTGTGTTTGTGTGTGGTCCAGGTCATCGTACAGACTGGATGTTGCTTTTTTTTCCCTCTTCAGATTGGATAATGCGTGTCCGCGGCTACTAACAAAGCGTGATGAAATCAGATTGCACGCTGGGATTTTTCCCTCTCCCTCTAGTTGTTGTTGTCCTCATTACACTGTTGTTTTTTCTTTGTTTACGTTCAGTTCAACCTCCAGGGATATCAACCCATTCAGAACTAGCCGGCATGTTTTGATTAAAAAAAATAAAAAGAGGATTTAACAGCTGTAATTTAAAACCGTTCTCTCTCCAGTGAGCCACATCAAATCCAAATTAAGACACATTAAAAGCTGATTTTGGAAAAAAGAAATCTCAAGCTCCAGAGGCTCCACGGCCTTATCAGGATTCTGAAAAAAAGAAAAGGATTCTGAAGAAAGAGTGGCTCAGGAGGGGGGTAAAAAGAAATCTTGCTTACGTAGCCGGTTTCACACGTCTGATTAGCATATGTTAGCTAGACGGGCTACATTCGTAATAGCAGGGCAGAAAATCTTTGCGGGCTTGAAGCAGCAATTACGGTAAAGTCAATCGATAATGGCAGGTTTCAGATGGGGGTCAAACGACTTTTAATGAATTTTAAAAGCTGGCATAAATAATGCAGGGCCTCCGTATGTAATTATCATCGGCCACCAGCTCACAGTCTAAGAGAGTTGAGTGCACAGCCAGGTGTGTGCATTTCTCTGTGTGTACCTGTGTCTAGCTCTTTGAGGGATGTAATTTACTGGGAAATGTTGTTTTTAATGACAAATGCAAAAAAAACTAAACAAGCAGAAAGATTTTCCTCTTTTCTGTTAGTCAGATCTACTGGCTCACCGTTCCGTTCCCAAATGGCTCTTTGTTCAGTGTCACTTACTTTATTGTAGTCATATGGTGGTGTGAAAAATTTTGAAAACCTCCCATTCAAATGAAAATAATGCGTACATTAGAATAAACAACACGAAATAATTTAACACAGTCACCCAGTGAAGCAGCGGGCAGCCAGGAACACAGTGCCTGTGTGATCACTCCTTACTCAAGGGTACCCCAGTGGTGCCACTGGCAGTCCTGGGATTCAAACCCACAATCTTCCGATCGCAAGGGCAGATCCCTGACCACTAAGCCACCAGCTGCCCCAAAAAGAAAATAACAGTTTAGGAACAGGGATTGGGCATTAGAATGTGCAGAGGATTGTTTTCTGCAGAGGATCCGTGCTTACAAACCTTACATTTGAGGGTTCACAGACTTTCACAAACAACATATTTATCTACAAAGGAGGCCTTAGACTAAAAAAGAGCTGCTGATTCAAAAGACAAAACTCTCGTGCAAATTTGAGTTTTGCTCACCTCTAACATGTCATCTGTGTTTTGATTACATCACTGTGTATCAGCACCAAGAATTTCACGTTTCACCTCCCACGACCCCTGCCTCAAGCCTGGGTCGCGAGCGAAATCACTGAGGGTGCACTGAGAATAAATGAGGATGCACACGTCGGCACAGTATGCCCTATGCACACAAATAAACAAAAAAAAAAAAGACAATTTATTTTTCATATTGTGCAGCATGCACATATTTCTACCAAATATGATAGTCTTTTTTGTTTCCAGCTGTATGTCTACAAACTGGCCTGCTCATTGTCATAAACGTATGTAACAATGCTGGTCATTTATATGTGTATTTTTTGTGTGTGTACTAATAGACTATATTATAAGTTGATGATGTGAAGTCATCTCTCAAATCAGTCTCAATTAAGACCGAATTTCAGTCCCTTTAGTGCTTGACTGACCACCAGTAAACAAACAATTCTTAAACTGAATTAAAATAACACATTGGTAATAAAAGATAAAAAAATGTTTTTTTTTCCATTTAATAAGTTCCACAGTTTCACAATACAACTGGAAATTAAGCATCTCCCTCTCTCTCTCAACTCTCTCCTTCATGTCTCTCTCTCTCTCTCTCTCTCTCTCTCTCTCTCTCTCTCTCTCTCTCTCTCTCTCTCTCTCTCACACATACACACACACACACCCCTTTTCTACAAACAATAGCAACAAGGGCATTTTAGATGCATGCATTATATAACTTAGTTATTCTTCATCCCAAAATGTGACTGAGGGTTCAGGAATTCTATCTGAGGTTTCATACTTTTGCACCCTCGTACACCCAGGACTGCCCCTTGTGTTATCAAGCGAAAAGATTAGCTAGCTCAGAGATCCTCCAGATTTATTCTGTCACATGGATATGCATTATTGTTGCAATACTGATATCATAGAAAGGCATATGATATAAGGTTATATGCAAATAAGGCCTCAAACCTTCTGAGAGTGTTCTGATGTGCTAAAATATTGATGTATTCCATTATTTTGGTCAAAATAATGGCGGGTCAGTTTCTAACCATGCTGTTGTTTCGCCACTGAGTTTAATATATTGTGATGCTTAACGCAATATGTGGGAGTACCGTTGCAGTGCTTCCGCTTTAAACATATGATGCAGCCTTTGCGCACACAGTGCATGCAAGCACCCGCTCATGCTTGAATCCTGGCACACACACACAAACACACATATGCATGGAGTACCCTCTCTGTGCCTTTATTGCAGTGCCTCTTTAATTAGCCATTTTACCTGAGTTTCTGAGATATTTCCCCCAAGAATATAGTGTTGAAACAGCGTTCAATACTTAAACAGGTGAGTGGCATTTTGCCGCACGAGAGGGATGGAATTAAAAGTAAATGAATTGTGTGTTCTTTGTTCAGCTAATGGCGGTCTCTGGTGATCAAAACGCCGGGTGCAACATAATTTCCCACAAAGTTAATGACCGCATGGTTGCCTCTGCTGCCAAATGAAATGCCGCTAATTAATTTTAGATTAAAAATAGTAGCCCCACTTTATTCCACTAGCCAATAACCTGACAGCAGAAAAGGCAGATGCAACCTTGGGAGCATGCACGTGTGTGTGTGTGTGTGTGTGTGTGTGTGTGTGTGTGTGTGTGTGTGTGTGTGTGTGTGTGTGTTTTTTTTCTCCTCCATGAACCACACTTGTATG
>JBBPDB010000083.1:21009162-21024977 GCA_037974465.1 Brachypetersius altus
ATCCCCCCAAAAACCCCACCAACCAGGCTAAGGCAGGGGAAACGGGACAGACTGGGGCCTCCGGGAGGCCAAGGCTGGAGCTAATAGGGCCTAGGGCAGCAGGAACGGGGCGAATAGGGGCAGGGCAGACAGGGACAGGGCCTACAGGGCTAGCAGGAGTGGGGTCTACATCAGCGGGGCTGACACCGTTAGGGGCTAGGCTGGCAGGAGCTACACTGGCAGGGGCTACACTGACAGGGGCTACACTGACGGGCTACACTGACAGGCTCCGCAGCCTCACACTCAGTCTCTGCAGCCTCACACTCAGTCTCCGCCTCAGTAGCCACGCTCTCAGCAGCCACACACTCAGCAGCCACACACTCAGCAGCCACACACTCAGCAACCACACTCTCAGCAACCACACTCTCAGCAACCACACTCTCCGCAGCTACACACACAGTCTTTTCATACGAGCCGGGAAAACAGGATGTTAGACCAGGCGGGGAGCCTACACTCACAGGCCCGCTGCTCGAGCCTGGGGACCCTAAATCTAGCCTAACCAGGAGTGAAACGCTCAGAACTGGGGCCTTACTGTGTGTCTCTGGCGGGGGTCTGTTGGAGTGGTGGAGGCCTGGAGGTGCTCCACGAGCTCACTGATGGTCCGGGTGAGCTGCTCCAGTCGCTGTTGTTGATGCTGGAGCAGGGGGTGGAGCTGGAACGCCTGGTGGGCCTATTTCCAGGCCTATTTCACGACCGGCTTGTGTGTGTGCGGCGGGGTCGGCGCTTTCTTGGGTGGAGGAGGAGCTGCGAGCGCCCCGCGTTTCCTTCGCCTCCGCCTCTTTGTTGTTGTGAACTGGGGGGCGGCTTCCGGGAAGGCTTCGTCCTCCGAGACCCACGGGAGAGTGTCCCACGGGAGCTCCCATGGCGGTCGGTTGCTCCAGAAGAGCACGGAGTCGTCATCGCAGTCCTCCGCGCTCCACCCCTTCGCCCAGGCGGTGGCTTGGTCCGTGTCTGAATAGTCTGCCGCCCATGCACGCATGGCGGCATTCCAGGCACGGACATCCTCGCTCTGATAAGAGCGTGTGGGTGGGGAGGCCGCGGAAGCTCCGCGTGCCCTCCCTTTGTGCCTCTTTGCTCCGGAAAACACAAAACGGAAAACAGTGACCACTAACGGCCGTCAGCCGTGACAATGACAGTACTATCTGTATTTACATTCTAGCACTGCAGGCGTTCAGTGCAAACTGTACAGTACAGATATTTATTGAACTGAATTTCAAATTAAATTAAAGTGTTTTGGAAGCATATTTAGGTTTCACACTATAAAATAGGCATTTTAGGCATTTTTTTAACCAAAACACAACAACGTGGTTTTCACTATACGCGGGCGCTCTTGGAACGTAACCCCTTGTGAAAAGTGGGGGATTTCTGTATTATGTGAGTTTTCAAACTTCAGTAGGCAAGGTAATGTGGCTGAAGTGTCAGTTCACTGTTCACAGTTCCCTAATGTGTCGCACTGGAACCTAGCTTTCCAGGTATAACAGTAGTTTCCAGGTGTAACATGAACTGGAACTAGAACCCCTGCTGGGTCCCAGTTGGGTTGGTTTGGGTTGTGTTGTGCGATGAAAAACACTCTTGAAAATAGTCAAGAAAAGGAGGTCATTATAAAGCTCTGTCCTTCCTTCGTCCAGGGGAAGGATGTGTGTCCTACGGACATTAATCAACCCACTTTCTTCAAGCTTGGAGTGCAGTTCTCATGTAAACCCTCTGTAATTACTCAAATCCAGTGGCATTGATTCAGGGCTTGATTTAGCTTGATATCTAATTGGAGAGATGCCCTTTCCCTGCACTCTGTGAAGTATCAGTTTTGTGAGCTCCTTCCTTTTTAAAAGACATTCTTTCGTCGAAAGTGTTTGCAATTACCACCATTAATAAAAGCATCTTATTTAGAATGTCAGTAAGACGTCAGTAAGAAGTGATCATTTCTAAACCTTCAACCAGTACCACATTTGTGTTTGTGAGTCCAAGAGCAGATATTTGACTTGAATAATATGATTGGATTTGAATTTGATTTAAAATTATTGGTGTATTCTTGTAGTTTTACCAAAAGACAAACCTTCAGCCACATTCTTGTCATTGTTTGACACTGAAACAAAGGGAAAGGAGACAGAGGTTTGAAAAAACAAAATTATAACCAGCACTGAAGCTTTGCATCATGTCCTTATTTTCACCTTGCTTTTCCTGTGATAAAGTTTTTGCACCCCATCTCATTGGTTCAGTCCTGTCTTAGTCTTCATATACTTTATCTATGAGGGTCCAAACACACAAATGTGAATAAATGTATAGTTTCATTCCAACATGCTGTAAATCCATTTGTCACAATTTTGAATAAAAATAGGTTTGAAAACAATAACAGCTGATGTATAATACAAAATGCATTCCTCTTCCTCAAATAAAGGTGGTATTAATCATAATACATCACTGACATTTTGTGCACTGCCCTCTCCCAAACACATACATCATCAGAAATAAAGAAAAATCACAAAAATGCACTTTGGATCAAAACCCTTCAAACGTGCAATGACGTAATTACATTGTGTATATCAAACAATTACAACTACTTTCTTCTTTCAGGAGTTAATAATGAATGAATGCCAGCTGGACACACTGTATTACAAAGCTCATGCTAACTATCCTTACATCCTGTTCTTCGTGGGTTTTCTGTGTCCACATTCTTTCCTGGACTGTACCTTTTAAGTAACGTTGTTTTCCTTCTCCTTGAATTCTAACCCACCTTCATATCAGTATATTAGCGTTTAATGCTTGTAATCTGGGTGGCTTAGAAGATAGCCTCCTCTGCTTTCCATCCAGCATTTTGAATATGGAGGTAAGAGATAAGCAAGCCATCTCTTCTCTGACAGTTGAACTTAGCGCTGGCAGGGCACAAACAGAGGAAGCTTACATATAAACACGCCTCGTGGAGCAAGCACAAGGGCAGGCGAGGCTTGCGCAGAACAATTTTCACCCATGACGCCATAAATCAATAAGGACAGACAATGGCGAGGCTTCAGGGGAAAAGTAAAGAAATAAATAAAACACACTAGGCACCTATTAAGCCAACACTATCCATTTGAAAGGGTTATCAAAAACAAAAAACAAGAGTGCCTTGCAAGCTGACTGACCATTACAATGGACTTGTATTGTTGCTGGCAGCGTGAGGTTGAAATCCTGCATATGGTAATGGATGGATAGTGGTGGAAAACCGTTTGTATATGTGTCCATGACAACCCTATAATCTTCATCTCTCATAAATGCAATTTGCTCTGCCTAATGTCTATAGCTGGTGTCTCTTTTGCCTTGCATTAGGGTGTTGAAAGAGGCTGTTTAGTCGGAGTTTGTGGCAACTTGGAGATCTAGGTATAATTACTATGGCAACATCTGAAAAGTTTGATCTTTATTCTCAAGAATGATGGTGGTGAAGATACTTCCATTTCTATAAATGTCTAACAGCACGTACCCTCTTAAGTAATTATGACATAATTGTCACTGTACACACTGTCTTTCGAGCAATATCACAGCTGTCATGGATATCCTCTTAAGCTTCTCATAGGACCATAATTCCTGCTTATGAACCTTTATTTGAGTTTATAAACAGATACCTTTAAGATCTCCTATAAAACAAAAAAAAAATATTTTTGTTTATTGTTGTTGAATTACTGAAATTTTTTCATCTTCTCTCATAATAGGAGGTTTTGATTTGTATAGAGAAAAGGGTACCTAGATGAAGGAAAAAGTATCATTTATAACTAGAGGCATTTGTAAGAAGCTTTGCCTTCAGTTCCCAAAGTGTCCTGAGCCCTCTTCTGCAAGCGTAAAATGTCTAGCAAAGAGCTGCAGGCACTGGTTCAAACTGTAGTTGGTTGTTCAGTTTGGTAATGTATTCCCTTTCTGAGTGGGTCACCAGCCACTGCCCCAAAAAACGACAAGCAGGAGTCTCAATCCAAAGGCTATAGTGTTAATGAGTCTATTGGGGTACCACAGGGCTCGACGCTAGGTTCCAAAAGGTTAGCTAGCTCCAATTAATTCCGGTAGTTAAAAAGGTCACAGCGCTGTGTGAAAGGCTACAGAAATCCACCAGGCATGTATAGACCCAGCCAGCTCATTTCTTAAGCATCATCAAGCCTCATTATGATGGCCCAGGCATTGTTTAAACATTGGACATGGGTTCCGATGGCGACTGGGAAATCAGGGTGCACAGGCCAAAAAATGTACAAACGTCGCTTGTCAGAATTCAAGAACCTAAGGCTAGGAGGGTCAGCAGTCATGGTCTCATTTGTAGAAGTGACACCACCACAATTTCAAACAGAGAAGCCCTGACGAAATCATAATCTCTCTCTCTCTCTCTGTCCATATATATATATATATATATATATATATATAGCAGTAGCGCTGACGTCTACTGACAGCTGTCATAATAAAAGCTCTTTATAATCAACTGCACACATGTTCTGACCTTATAAGTTTTATTTTACGAGCGAAAAACAGATGCTCTATCTTCTAGCTGTCACTCTTTTGAATATATCCACAGAATATACTTTTCTAATGAGACCCTACTTTAACAAAGGTAGTCTGTCACTCTATTCCCCCCCACCCCTTCTAAATTATGCTCTTTAAATTGGGCACCTTGAGACAGACAAGGTGAGAAGCACAGATCAAAGGCCAGCACCTTGGATAATTACACCCCAATCCACCTCCTGGCTTTGAAAATGAATCCATCTCTTTTGGACGGTAAGTGTTCAGCCTCAAAGCCCCAGACTGTGACACAGGCCAGAAAGATTGCTTGTGCTTCTAGATAGCCGCTTTCAAAAGAACTGATAAAAATTGTAATGAGTCGGCAATTAACGATGAAAATGCTAATAAGAGTCTCAATTAACCTCCATTCATCTTTTATTAGTGATGCAGATGTCATCTAAATGTGGATTGGTAATTTGTTTCTTGTTGGTTAATGAGCAAAGCTGTTTGTATTAAGCTTTGATGTGAAGATGCTACAAGTGAATTTGTTTAGCTAGTGGTCAACAGCCAATGAACACTACAAGAAAAGTATTGTAGGGGTAATATAGACAGGGTAGACTGCGCAAGAAACAATTATATCCACAAGTCAAGGGAAAGTGTAAAAACAATGGTTGGAGTAAGTTTTACCAGAGCAGATTGTTTGACATATGGAAGATCCTACAATATTAACTTTGCCCATTTCCAAAGTACCTGAAACTTTGTAGAAAGCACAAAGAGAAAGCACATGCTAAACCTGTTTTTGGGAACATGCATTGTCGAACCTCACTTCAAAGGCTGGTTCAAGGCACCTTATGTTATTTTTTTTTGCCTTCAAATAAGCTTCGGCGGAGCCGGAGTGAACTCGAGAGACTCGTTTTTGATCGTTGTTCTCAGCCAGGATCAAAATGGAGATGCGTTTAAAAAAGCAGATTTTGGGCCAAATGTGCAGCAGTTTGCATGAATAGTTCTATATTTGTGAACAGTTCCGTATTGTTCGCGGAAACTCTTTGAACCTGAAGCAGGCGTGACTCCTTGCTCCCAGAGCAAGATGTTCTCAATTGTGAGAGAAGATAATGAAACGGTCAAGTCTCAGCCAGCATCTGCTTTGATAAGGCCACCACAGCAGTTGCTCGGTAAATTACTTCTATCAAGAGAGCTGATGGGAAGAAAAGGGGGAACAAATAAAGGAAATACAATCACCATGGTAAAGAAAGACTGATAATTACATCTGTGTGTGTATGTGTGAGTGTGTGTGTGTGTGTGTGTATGTGTGGGTGTGGGTGTGAGGGAGAGAGATAGTGTGTGTGAGAGTGTATTTGTGTGTGAGTTAAGGTTTATGTGTGTGTGCATTTGTGTTTGTGAGAGTGTGTGTCTGTGAGTGTGTGTGAGAGTGTGTGTCTGTTTGTGAGATAGTGTGTGTGAGAGTGTATTTGTGTGTGTGTGAATGTGTGTGAGATAGTGTGTGTGAGAGTGTGTGTGTGAGAGTGTGTGTCTGTTTGTGTGTGCGAGTGTGTGTGAGTGTGTGTCTGTGTGTGAGAGTGTATTTGTGTGTGTGAGAGAGTGTGAGTGTGTGAGAGAGTGTGTGTTTGTGAGAGTGTGTGTCTGTTTGTGTGTGAGTGTGTGTGAGAGTGTGTGTTTGTGAGAGTGTGTGTCTGTTTGTGTGTGAGGGTTTGTGTGTGTGTGTATTTGTGTTTGTGAGTGTGTGTGTGTGTGTATTTGTGTTTGTGAGAGTGTGTGTCTGTTTGTGTGTGAGAGTGTGTGTGAGGGTTTGTGTGTGTGTATTTGTGTTTGTGAGAGTGTGTGTCTGTTTGTGTGTGAGAGTACGTGTGAGATAGTGTGTGTGTGAGAGTGTGTGTGAGAGTGTGTGCGAGTGTGTGTGAGAGTGGGTGTCTGTGTGTCTGTGTGTGTGTTGAGAGATCATAGTGTGAGGAGAACTTGACAGAGTGAGGAAACTGACAAATGCAGCACGGTGCTAATGAAGATAGCTTCAATAGAAAGGAATGAAAGAATGGAAGGTGAGAAAGAACAAAAAGAAACTCTATATCCACTAAACAAACCTTGACAAACATGAATGTGTATTAGAAATGGATCAATATTGTTTTTCCCTTACAGCGTTATTGAAACCTTGGCTGTGTCTGAAACTGAAGGCAGCTGTCTCAGATTGCATGGAAGACAACATTGTGATTAATGGTCTGGGATCGAAATCTAGTGTGATTTCGTTCAGTGCGTCATTTTATTTTTAAGATTTATTTGGCAGTTTTGTGGCGGTTTTGTGCTTTGTTTACATTTATGGTGTTTGGCTGATGCTCTTATCCAGTGTGATTTACAATTGAAAGGATCCATTTCATGGAGCTTGTTTGCAAAATAGGACTTCATCGTAGCACGTAAACGTGATTAAAGATTTAACACGCATTCATCATTCAGTATGGTATATACATGGAACTTAAGCTGCAAAACAGACAGTATATTTTTCACAACGTCACCAAAAATGTACACATTTATATGCAGTTTCAGGAATATTTCTCCTTCTCTTTTAAATTGACATTTTTTAGAAAACTAAACAATCCGTTTTGAATTTAGTGCTCTTATGATGTCACATAAACCAACAAACAGCCTGTTTCATTCTAACAGACGAACTAATTCGACTCTTCTTAGTTCAGGAATCCATATAAATGTCATAAATGGATCTCAGGGTAAAACACTGAGCAGTAGAGAAAGGTACGTGACCCGCAGGAACCTGTTTGAAGACCTCTGCACTAAGACGACGATAGTTCTGAATTTCCTCTGTACTTTTTTGTGCAATCACATGTTTTTCTTGGTGTTGTATCATGGTATGAGAAACCATTTTGCCAGCAATCATGAGAAATGTGCAAAATGTGGCTGCATGGGGATCTGCCAGGAGCTCCGGTTTCCTACCACAGTCCAAAGACATGTAAGTCAGACAAACTGGCTCTAGTTAGGATAAGAAACTCAGAAAATAGACGAATGAATGAATGAATGAATGAATGAATGAATGAATGAATGGATTGACTGGTTGGTGAAATGACATGCAACATTCTATTTAAACTTAAGATTAATGGTAGCAATCTCTGATCAGTTATCATTGGCTGATTCATAGTTATAGACTGGAGGACAACGTATTCAAAAAACACAACAGCTGTATCTAATAGCTTCCCATTACTCTGGTGGTATTAGTTGCTTGCACAGCTGGTGTAAAAGTAACTCAGTTTTTTCAATATTCTTTTAACCAGGTCAGAAACATTACGTTAGGGTTGGAATGGATGGACACAAACTTAAAATATTGGTTTTGTCTGAGCGATTTATATTCCATTTCTGAGCCCTGAGCTCCTCGTTATTCTTATGATAAAGTGTGGTCTATTGAATTTAATGTACTGTTGGTATTAAATGCAATTTATTACAGGTTTTCTTTCAGTGTCTACTATATCTTTCTGCTGGAATTAACTGACTATGAAACACATGTATATAAGTATTTAGACAAGGCTTTGTGTATTTATATATATACACGTATATATGTCCCCCAAATGACCTGCCATGTAGATGACGAAGCACCGGAGCCCAGTCCATGATACACTCTATTCTAAACATGTTCAACCTGTTCAACATTGATTTAGTGCCGTAATGAAACTCCGCAAGCCCACAGTAAACAAAAGTGTCATTTACAGCGAGCCACTACGCAGACTGAGCTCAATAATAACACTGCGAGTTTAAAAAGGGCTGTGCTTTACTGTGTCATTAATATTTATGGCTCAATATGAATATCAGCAGACTTCAGAGATGCACTCCTCTTCCACTCCTGTGTTCTCTGTTCCAGCCATATTTTACCAGGTTGATCAATTCAGCACACATACACATGCACACACAGTCTCAAAGACTTTTGCCAAGACCCTTTGGACATCAGAGCTGAAATATACACTCTCTTTCTGTATGAAAGATGATGGAAATGGGGAATGGTCACGTCGTCCCTTCACCTCTGCTTACATTTTCATTACAGCCTCAGTACAGATGCACATAATCTTAATTCATTTCAATCTTAATTTGTTTGGTGTCTGAAGTTAAAAGGTAGACTGATGGCTTAGCATCTCACATGTATTGAGTTGTTGGGTAACCTGAAATAGTATGTGGTTTCTGACACTTTACACTACCTTTTTTTATATATAAAATTACCAAAAGTTACATTGCAGAGCTGAAATCAATACTAGCCCAAAGCCTGAATTTTGTCTGATTTTTTTGCCTGATTTTTCTTTCTTTCTTTTTCTTTTTTTTTTTTAACAGAAAAAAGCACATCGTACGTCAGCTGAAACAATTCGATGTGGGTTGATGTGAAAGGTGTGTGACAATTTTGGACCGTTTACACAATGCAGGTTAGTTGAGACTTAGTTTTTATTACTTGTTTGCTGCATTAGCCGCACAGTTACAGTGCAGCCTACACCTGAGTTGTTATTCCTCGGACCATTTGTCTTCGACTTTGCAACAGAAAATAAAGGGAGAGAGGGAGGCAAAGAGGTGAATAACATTCATGAAAAAAAAGAAAATCCGAATTGGTTATCTGCGCAGTCTGCCATTAGGGTCAATTTTGTTTATCTTTCCTTGCTCTGTTGTCTCTCTCTCTCTCCCTCTCTTTCCTTCGCTTCTTTAACAAAGCGAGAGAGCATCGTGTCCTCCTCACAGAGTCAGCCACTGTGAAAGGGTGCCGAAAAAACGCGCGATAAATAATTCAACGGCTTGAAATAACACCCTTCCACTTCCCGCCTCCTATCCGTAACTAAAGGGGGCGAGCGAAGACAAATGAACAATGAAAGGCGGGGATGATGAATATTTCTCTCTTTACGCGATAAAGAAATTACTTCTAAATGTTGCTGAGTGGAGGAGCTCTTTCGGCATTCTTGGTAGAAAAAAAAAATAAAGTTGGGCACTTTGTTATCAGATGATAAAAACAGTTAGCTGGTCTCTTCTCTCTCTTTCCCCTGCCCTCTCTGTCTCTCAGGTACAGTCTTTGCATTGCAGTCATGACAGATATAGAATGACAACAACGAACAGGTGCCCTTTTCCCATTTTTATTCTTCCTCAGACTGAGGGAAACTTTTTATGGGCTTTGAAAGAGATGTCTGCAGCAAAAGGAGGTGGAGCAACAACGTGTGGTTTTGTGCTTCTCACGAAAACTCTCTCAGCGGTGGGTCTCTGACAGCTCTCCCAACTTAAAGAGCTGAAAATCATCCGTACACAGAATTACAAAAAAAATGAATAGTTTAAAAAAAAAAGTGAATCGTTATGTTATAAATGACTATTCACTGTTCAGTGAATAGTCACTGTTTGGTAAAAATACTATATGTATGTAAAAAAAACAATACATGTATCTAAAAAACATTGCACACATATAATGTACTCAATCTACCAGCCAGGCAAGGCAAGCTTGTTTACTGACAGTTAATAAAACTAACACTTCATAAAGCAATGAATTTCCACCGGCATTCCTCCGACATCTTTGAAGTTCGTTGCTTCAGATTCGCTTGATGCTAATTAGTAGTAATCAACTATTGACTTTATAAGCCTCATCACTTCAGTGTAACCAAACACTAAACATTTTGTGGTTGATCCACTGCAGATAAAGAAAAATATTTTAATTTGATTTTCAACAAATTAAGGCTTTCAGTACAGTGGGTAGACTTGGTCTACCAGTGGGAGAGCAGTCCCCAAAAATGCCAAGAAAATCCACATGCTGTGTAAACTGCCTACAGCCTAAATGACTACAAAGTTTGAGCTTTTCAGTTATTCAGAGAAACCTCTGTCTCAGTTGTACATGCAACATTTCTTTTAAGACTAATAAGTCTGTTGAACCAACTATAAAACAAATCTTCATACAATATCAAATGATCAGGGAGAAATATATGTGTTTTGTAAACTCTTTGACCTTCAGCTTATCCTTAATGATAGAATACAAAGTAGCTACAATGTTCTGTGAATTGTTCATTTTCTGGTATTAAGTGAACATGTCATTGAGACCATTTTCTTTGTTTTTATGGAAGGCTCTTTCACTCTGCATATGAAGAGTTTATGATTGAACATCTCAGTTAATTTTCTAATTATCTTCGAGAATGAAGTGCAATGAAGTAAGAAAAAGCTCCAGTATCATGTACTATGTACTATGGCTGTGTGCCATGGCTGGCCACGGCTAATTATAGTTTAGTTGAGTGGTGTTCAGCAGCATGACAACAAGCGTTGCAGGAAAGCAATTAACTGTACAGTGTGACATAGTTATTGGACCCCTTACATTGTACCTTATATCATTTTCCAAACATGATTCATAGCTATGATAATAATGGACTTAACCCTACTTTAGAAATCCAGCTGAGTTGAGATAGTGAGCAAGTTAACAAGCCCATAACATTGCCTACTTTTCTTATATTAAATGTATTTTCATATGGGGACTCATTGTTTTCTTTCTTTCTTTTGCTCTAGAGTACATAAGACCCCACTTACACTACATGTTGCTTTGGCCTCGCGTCAGACCAAAGACAAAACGCTTCTTCTTGAGTGTTTATACTTCACACTTTCTGTTTTTACTCTCTAAAGCGACTTCTGTCTTCCAATAAACACAATATTACAATCGCTCCGCTCCCTCGAGCCATTATCAGGGTATGGAACTAAATGCTAGCCTAGGAAATACTTCACCCTTCATCAGTTCAGGCTGGCCAGTCCTATTAGGTCTACATAGCAGCTTACAGTAGAACAGGCCCCGGGGGCAGGGGATGGATGTCCTTTTCTGGATCCACAGCCTGCCACTGGCTGCTATGCCTGTTAGCAAGACACGTTTCCTCTGAGTCAGCTAACAGGGGATCTACCCAGGTCTTTGAGCCACACAGCCTACTGCCTCCTTTGGGAATTCTTGTGATAATCAATAACAAAGATCTTTGGTCTATCCTATTTGTGCTAATGTGCAACACCAATGCAATTATAAACAGCTTCAGTTATGGATGTGCTTTCCTAGGTGTTAAACTAGCAAGGCACCATAGATTTGTGAGCTGCATACCGGGTTCATGATGCAAACAGCTGGTTTTTATTAGCTTTTATTATATAAGCAGCTTTATTAGCTTTTCTTTAGTAGGCGGAAAGACACATCAGAGAACTCCAGCAAGTTGGGAAAGTGCTAAAAGCTACAAACATACCACCAATGTTCCACATGCTGTTCTGCATTGAGAAAGTTCCTTAAAGGCTACACAGCTTTCTATACTGACAGCTTACTAGCTTTGCATCAAATTTGGGAAACTAGCTTAACTAAACTTGGGGAAAGCTAAGAATGCACCAGTAATATTTTCCCAGTGCTTTGCATTGTAGCCCCATGTCACTGCAGTGCCCTTATTTCGGACAGTTTAGCTCTTCTTACCATGAAATTGACGTTTCTTTTTAGCTAGCTACACTTTTTCAGAAGAGCTACGTACTACTAATTCACTTGTGTTGTAACTCCTCGAGACTGCAGAGCTTTCCTTCATGACAATCCTCTGCAGTCATATTGGTGAAGATTAAAATCGTGCACCTAAAAAAGAAGTGCGGTGAGCTAATAAAAGCAGCTAAAAGAAGTAATGAGGGAAGTTTTTGACTTAGTTTTAGCTCTGCTAACTCAAGGCATTACAGGGGCGTCTGGCGAAGTACAGTCAAACAGCAAAAGCTCCTTTGTGACAATGAAGAGGGAAAAAATGAATAAAACAAGTCATAGGTCTTGAAGCGGAGCAAGATATTGGAAGATAACAATGCAAAACACTGCCTGGTTTGTTGGAGTGAGACTACTTTGTAGTTATTTTATTCATGAGCTTGTGACTCAGAATGCTTAGAAAAATCATTGCCTGTCTGTCACTTAGAAGGAGACAGTGGTGGATTAGCTTTAGTACCGCGCCGCCCTCCGCCTGTACAAGAAATTCAGGGAGTCGGGGGCTTCCGTGTCGATAAAGATTGTTTTCACCTTGAGAACTGAAGTTGCGCCTCACTTTGCACTGTCCCTCGAAAAGCTGTCCGAACAATATTGTTCAGCTCAGATGTAAGACCCCTTTAACTGCTCCCTTTCATTTGACGATAAAGAGACCTCTGGACATTCAGGAGAATATCTGCCATAAAAAAGGCACCTTTATTTATTTATTTCCTCATCTTTTTCTCAGAAAATGCACAAGCAATAGGAGAGAGAATCTTAAAAGCAGTGGAAGGAATGAATTTTAGATTTGCACAATAGAGTGACTAATGTCAGGAGCACTCCATTTGCTTTCAGGTGCTTGCTGGAAATTGCGAGTGGGACTCCACACAGCCTACGCAACCTCGCTAGAGGCAGAAAGGGGAAAAAAACTCCTCTAAATCCACAAAGAAGAGAAATAACTTCCTAAAAGAGAGAGAGAGAGAGAGAAAGCAGCTGGGAAAGAAGGCTCAGAGAGAGGAGCAGTCATTCTTACACTGAGATAAGCTTTGCGGTTCCTTGTACAAACCAGGCTCTGTACAACCCAGCTCTACTTTTTGTCATGTAACAGAGCTAACATTTGCATGGCTACAAAAACACAGTATGGTTTAATGGCGCAGTATTTCAAAGCGGGGACTCAGCGTTACTTTTCAGCGCTAATTCTAAAACAAACTATTCTGGTTCTAAATACTAATTAGTGAAACTTTATTTTTGCAAAGCTTGATACACACATACAACAACACAGCTCATGCAATAACTTGAACCTTGCTATATAACATTGACTTAACCATGGTGTGTCATGGCAGATGTTATATGCTTCAGTGAATTGTTATGATAGTTCATGTCTGTTAATTTAACAGTGCCAGCAACAATGCAAATTGCTTTCACATAACAAAGTGCCCAACTTTTAGTGAGAGATGTCAATTGTTATACAGTTTTCTTAGCAAAGTATTAACAGTATTAACAGCATATGACATACACTATATGGACAAAAGTATTGAGACGCACCTTTACTTCCACTGAAGGATAATCTTAATGCTTCAGCATGCCAAGACATTTTGGATAACGCCATACTTTGGGGAGTAAAAAACAGTTTGGGTAAAAAACCTTTTCTATTCCTGCATGAATGTGTCCCAGCAAGTTCCGTTAAACCTGGTTGGATGAGTTTGGCATGGCGGACTGTCCCACACAGAGCCCTGACCTCAACCCCATCTCTCACCCCCATCTCTGAACTGGAACGGAGATTGCAAGCCAGGCCTTCTCAACATCAGTGTCTGACCTCATAAATGAATGGGCACAAATTCCCTCTGAAACTCCAAAATCTTGTGAAACACCTTCCGAATGATTTTCGGCTATTGTTTTGCAACTACTGCTTAAGAACTACATTACTTGAATGAATTGTGTCATAACTAAGTTTCATAAAAAAAATCAATAATTAACTGAATTATTTACTAAACATTCATTTATGATTATAACCTCAAATGTGCAAAGCATGGATAACAAGCTGGTAATGCTAGATTTCAGCTAGTGTGCTTAAGATCAGTAGATTCTACACGGTCTGTCAAGTCACATCACTCACTGAATCTTGCTCATCTCAAATTTCAGACATTGTCCCTTTCAAGGTTGGCTTGCCTGGCCTCATCAAAGTCTCGATTGGCCTGTCAATACTATTGACACTGAACTCAACAGTCATTGGCTCATGCTGACGCTGATGCTGACCTGATCTGACGCTGATCTGTGGAAGTGAGCTTAGAGGATAGTGAGCTTGGAGGAAAGGAATGAAGATTTTGTCAGCCATGTGATGCTTTTCCAACTTGCAGGTCTAAAAAGAAAGGTTCCTAAATGGCTTATGAATATAGGTTTCACAGACAAAAAAATATTTTGTTGAGGTTCTTTAAAGGGTAATTTATAAATTAGGTCTTTAAAGAATCATTCATTGTAATAGGATGAGTGTGGCATCGCTCCAAGAAATGCTTTTAGGCACTGTGTAGTAGATCATGATTAAATTTGACCATTTGATGTAGACTTTCAGTTTAGATCATAAATGTCAAATTGTGGTACAAAATAATGCTCTGATGACAAATGTGGAAAAACACCTGTACTTGTTTTGGTTTTAATAACTTTTCTTAAGCTTGTTCACTTATTCCACTATACCTTGTAAACCCTACATCTCCTGAGTGCATAGTTAGTGAATGGTGCCATGTGCGGAACTTGTGTGATGAACTATATATTAAATCAAAAGTTACATTCATGAATTGTAAGCACATTTTGCACTGGCCCTTAGCTTGTTGCCATCCTACTAAGTCACAGCCTATAATTTCTCATGATTGTCCCTTAGATCTCATGTGGCTACATAAAAGTAAAGTGATGTCACTAGCAGTACTGGGATTCGAACCCACAGCCTTCTGATTGCAGGGGAAACTCCATAAACACTAGGCCCAAAGCTGCCATACTTCTTATCTCTGGCATGCTGTCATACTTCTCTATGGCTTATGTATTGTTGTGTTAGGTGTTGGCTAATTATTATTTGACAGTTGTTGTATAGATGCTCTGACTATCTCGATTAAATAGTTGACACGGATTTAAGCTGTTTTCAGGTAAGAAACAGTTGTGGACTTCTTAAGCACTGATGTACGTAGCTCTGGATACAAGTATCAGCCAAATGCCGTAAATGTAAATGTAAATGAAAAAGCTCAGTTTGGACAAGTAGTCCTTTTGTTTCTGATGAGTTAACAATAAACTAGTGGCCTAGAGATTAAGGTGATCAGAAAGTTGTGGGTTCAAATCCCAGGACTGCTAGTGGCACCACTGAGGTACCCTTGAGCAAGGTACCGTCCCCACACACTGCTCACCTAGCGCTGAGTCCCTGGCTGCCCACTGCTTCACTTGGTGAATGGGTTTAATACAGAGGAAGAATTTAGTGCTGTTCACACTGTGTGCTGTGGTGTGTTCAGTTATGACAAATGGATGCTTTTTACAAACCAACAGTGATGCTATGATGCTTGCAGAGTTTAATTACAACAGCCACGATGATTCTATTGAAACAAATGAGCTGAAATTAGAGACTTTTAATTTTTTACAAAAACTCTTTTCTGAAGGCCTAAAAAAACCTGGGGGCTTGTAGGCAGCCATTCTCCATGACAGCAAAACTGGCTTGAAAGCTACTGTTAAAATGAAGGGGTCTGGACTGAAAGGACACAAAAAGAAGATAACAGAACATAATTAAATAACAATGGTCAGTTGTTGTCACGAGCCGGGCCGCAAAGCCCGAGCTCGGATTTACCTGGAAGGCGGCAGGAAAGCGCAGACAGGCAGGGATCCATCTTTGTGG
>JBBPDB010000083.1:21028363-21065863 GCA_037974465.1 Brachypetersius altus
GTCCCTCTGTGATTCCGTATTACTTCAATCACGTCTTCTCCGTCGTACAATGTATTCCCCGAAAGACATCATGTTCCAAACCCTGACCCATGTACCATTTTGCATCAAAGTACCTTTGAAATATGAATAATAGGTGCATTTGCAAACAGGGTGTGCAAGTGATGGTATAGAAAGTTATATTAAAAATGTGTTTCCGTCTTTGTCAAAGTCTTGTAACATTTTATTTTAATTCCTCATTCTTTTCATAACAGCATAACAGATCCACTTTTGACATTATGTTCCAAAACCTGTCATAGTTCATACCTACATGATAACTTTCATTTGTTTTTGTTGCTCTGTGTTTAAGACTAACATATGCAGATGACTTCTGTTCTGATTGGCTGCTAGGTATTGTTTCTCATCCAAAAAGCTGTCTGGTCTGAAATACTCCCTGATACTTTGACACTGGATGGAGCTAAACTGTGGAATGCTGAATATATAGTTGTATTTAAAAGTATTGGTTTTTGGGACATAATTGGCTTTTGTGACAATAAATTGAAAACAAGTTATCTTTGCGGAAAAACATTCCTGGCTTCCAAGATTACTTTATGTTTTTTTTTTTATTATTCTACCTTTAACATTCAACATCACAACTTTCAAATTACTTATTTTTTTTCCAAATATATTGGACCATTTCTACTGGTTCTTTCAACTGACAGATGATATATGGGCTTCAGAGACTAAACAGAGGAATAAACAGTATGTTTTGGAGGCAAACAAGGTTTACATAGTACATCAAATGCTTGCTAAAAAATAGGGTTTCCATGATATGAAGACTTTAAATGAATCATTTAAGAGAAAACGACTGCATGCATATTTGAATATGTGCTCTTAATGATGTGCTTTACATAAACACACATTCAACACACTGGTATTACATGCTGTTAATCTCAGATCATATCCTTTTCATTTCCCAGACATTTTATACTCTTCTTAATGGTAAAATGATTTTTAGAGCATGGGCAGTTATCAGGCAGCACAGTGATATTCATTTTTGCGGCTGAGGATAATGAAACTTTGCAGTTTGACAGTTTTGCCAGCTCCACTGGTGAAGGTGTCGGTATTAAGATAAGGTTTTTTTTTTTTTGAGAATACAAAGAAAAGCAAAAAAACCCCGTTTGCTACTTTCTTGACCCGTGGTCATCTCTGGGCTTGTCCAAATAAATATTCTCTTACATCTTAATTATTTGCTCTGTGTAATACCCCTGCATGCCTAATACATTATTGCTGGCCTTCTGAAACCATAAAGGTCTTTTTGCTAAATATATTAGGGGCATGGACATCTTCATAAATTTAACCATTAGAACGTAAGCGGAATGGATCTGTGCCAGAAGTGCAAGAAGTGATAAATTCAAACAGCAAAACAACTCATATGAAAGTTAATCTGGTTGGTTTTGATACTTGAGGTGTCAGGCGTCATGCTGAGCATTGTCTGGTGTTAATTGGTCATGAAGAACCAAAGTTACATGGTACATATATAATAATAATAATAACATCCCACACAAATGCCCATAAAGAACAAAAATGCCCAAATTTCTTCTATTTTAGGCCTTAGAAACTCACAAAAAAAAACTAAAGATCTTTGAACCCAAGAGAGCACAGTCTCCACCCACAAGTGTGTGGGGGAAACTCCCAGAGGTAGGGGGTCCAGAGAGCAGCCGACCAAAAGAGCAGCAAACAGCGAGCATGTAGGAGAACATACACTGGTTTTAGACTGTTTTAACCCATATATATTTGTAATAGTGATTAGTGATTTGGAAGTTTAAGCCTGATTGTTGGATTTTATTTCACTTTTTCTGGGTAAAAATATGAGGGACAAGTTCTGATAAAAAATGGCAAAAAAGCCCACATATTTCCAGACACTTAAAAATGACTAACACTACCATTTCCATGAGCTGAGTGGCATATTTTTGCACATGTACTGGTGGATGATGTACATTTGTGTACAATTTGCTTCACCTAGTGTGAGCAGTGAATTTAAAATCCAATAAAACTGTTCCTCTTTTACAGAAAACAGTAAGAGGAGCCAGAACACTGCTCAGATAAGATAATCTCCTGATTCCGCAGTCCTTCATAGTTGTCTATAATTACATCATTCTAGACTTGTATAGTATCTTCACGATGATGTGAAATTTTATTGACCGACCGCCCTACTTGTCATTGTTACTGGACAAGCTCTGAAACATTTGGATCACTAAACACTTGGATCACTTTGACCCAAAGCGCTTTTGACATTTACTGCCAGGAACATAATAGTTGGGTTTAGTGCTGCGGAACATAAAACACACTCCAAGCGCCGTTCATAACATTCTGTGTATATCGTCCCTAGCATGAACCTACAGAGGAAGCTTAATCATTGAGATTGAAAGTCACATTTGTCACTGGTTTTCAACCTTGGTGGAAATCAATGGGGAGTGAGGGGGTAGCCATTAAAAAGTTTGAAGAGCCTTTTAAAGACTGCAGGCTTTGTTCTGTCACAGGAAGCTCTCGACAGCCTTTCAGAAACACACACAGATAAAAACCCTATTAGTGATGTGTGTGTACTGTTTTCAGTGCAGGACTGTGATGGGAGCAGTGATTACGATTATAGACTTATATAAAATAAACCAAATGTATAGTTAGAATGTACTCACACTTTTAGAGTAGGTAGCACCACTTCTATAAAAATTGCAAGTAAAAATCGGAATAAGCAGCCAGTTTGGCTGCGGGAAAAAAATTGAATATTATTTTTCTGAAATGTACAGATATTGATGAATTTCCTCCCCAATAATTGGGTTTTCCTCACAAGGATTATAGCATCATTATGAATTCCGTTTTTGTGAGATAGATGAAACACACACCATCAGTAGTGCATGTTTGGTCAGGCCTGTCACCAAAGAGGGTGGAACAAAGAAGCAATGCCCTCTTAGTTTCAATTTTGTGCCAACTTAACTATCCTTACCCAGTTTGTCATGCAGGACCACCCATACTTGAGACTTTACTCACAGAGATAACGTATATATATCTGAGCTGATACCTTTTTTCATTAATATTGCCTAAATTTTTTTTCTGACAAATTGTTGGCTTTTAACGTGTACCTTATGTCTGTTCAGATCTTTAACATATAAAGAAGCTTAACTTGGAGCCAGTTAACATTTCCTCTATTCAAAATGCATTTGTCATGAGTTTCTTTTTTGCTTACTGTCACGTCACGTCGTGTCTCACGAAAGCAGGAGGCACAAAAGCAGATTTCCATACCCTTGTTTTCCTTTATTTACACCTGCAGCAAACCAAAACCTGGCACGAGGGCCGATGCATACATAAGAAACAGAAAGACACCGTGAACAATGGTGAACCGACAAACCCTAGATCCCAGAATGACATATTTATAATACATAGTGATTCCCAACACCTGCTTCTCATAAGGCCTCATTCCTGATCAGCCCTGGATCAAGAATGAGGCCACACCCAACAGAAGCACCCCAAGGGTGACCTCTTATGGCCACCCAACATTACAGGCCCCAGACCTGACACTTACACCTTGCAGTGATTTGTTTTTTACGCATAGACCTTAGTATGGAATTGATTCTCCTTTTGCAGCTATAACAGCTTCCACTATTTTTGGAAGTGTTTCCTCTTTTTGAGTGTTTCTGTGGGAATTTATGCACATTCATTCTGTAGAACAGTGGTCCCCAACCTTTATTTCGTCACGGACCGGTTTAATACCAGAAATTATTTTCACGGCCCGGCCTTTAAGGAGTGGCAGATAAATATACGTATTTATATAAATAAATGATACGCATAAAAATGGGGATATTTTAAAAATTTAATAATGGGGTATCTTTAAAATATAATAATAAGCGCAAATCCAACGTGTACTCGCAGCTTATTAACAGCATTTTTATAACAACGAGCCGACAACAGAACACGGTAACATCCACAGTTTTATTTTCTGTGCGGCCTGGGGGTTGGGGACCACTGCTGTAGAGCATTTCATGCTGAAGCCCCTTCGCTGATAGAAGCGTTCACCTGAATTCAATAATTAAGAGGTCCCAAAATAGTGTACATCACATATGTCAGACTCCAGTACTGGTGGACCACAGCACTGCAGAATGGTTCTGCCTCATTAAACACCCTTGATTACTCTCATCAACTTACAAACAAGACCATTAGGGACTAAATTCAGAGCGTCAGATGTAAGAAAACCCTATGGCACCAAAGGACTCTTGTTTGGGGTTCCTGATTTATAACATTGGCTGTTCACCAGATGGAAATAGCTTTGCCCCCTTCAGCAATTTATTTTGCCCCTTTATCTAATGGACAGCGTAGTTTATTACCTAAAGGTAAGGATGAATGTTATTTATTATGTCAATTAATTAAAAGAAGCAGGTACAGACAACAGTCCCTTTGCAAGTACATTGGGCATGTGGGCATCAGAACTGGACCCTAGAGCAAAAGAAGAAGGTGGTCAGGTCTTATAAATCATGTTTTCTATACATCGTGTGGATGGCTAGGTGCAAATGCACCACTTTCTTGGTGAAGAAGGAAAACCAGCTGAGGTGCTCTGAATAATTTTCTGCTGGGAAACCTTCGGTTTTGCCATTCATGTGGTCACATATCCCCTACCTAAGCAATGTTGCAGACCAAGACCTTCATTACCATAGTATGGCATAGTATTTCCCTATTGCAGTGGCCTCTTTTAGCAGTATTCAGCAGTTTGAGGAACAGGACAAAGAGTTTAAGGCATGAGCTGTGCCTCCAAATTCTTCAGATCTCAATCCGATCTGGCGTCTGGAATGTGCTAGACCAGGGGTCGACAATCCGTGGCTCTTTCATCCTTATGTTGTGGCTCTCTGTGGCTTTTGAAAAGAAATAAAAATGTAACACTAGAATGGCAGCTAGCTGGCTATACCTTTAACGACTGCTTGCATCAATTAATGCAGTTCCCAGTTTCCTGCAGACTGCAGGCATATATCCACAGAAGCTGCTGCCAGAAGACACAGCAAGCTTCCAGTGGACTTTGTACATCTTGCAGTGCCAGTCGCCGAATCAGAATCAGAATCAGAATCAGAATTGTGTTTATTGGTCGAGTATGTGAGCGACACATACGAGGACTTTGGTTACGGTCGAGGGTGTTGCTTAAGCACAACATTATGAAACAACAACAATTCGTAAAAATATGAGTGTACAATGTGTTTTGCTTTTGTTCTAAATGTTCAAAAAAATCACAAGCAACACACTAACCTAGTTTTTATGCATAGCATAAAAGTAAAAAACAATATATGCAGTGTTATTTTCATTTTAGATGTCAAAAGGGATATGCGGTGTGTTTTCTCTTTTGTGGAAACCGGGTCCAAACGGCTCTTTGAGTATTATAGGTTGCCGACCCCTGTGTTAGACAAACTAGTCCAATCCATGGAGGCCCCACCTGGGGATATTGGTCAGACTGGGAATATTGGTCCAAACTAGGCCACACACACACACACACACACACACACACACACACACACACACACACACACACACACACACATATAATCTTCAAATGTCTTGGAACAAATATTTTTTTTCTTATTTGCACCAGTTTCCCTTTAAAATGCATAAAATTGTTATTACAATAGTAATATTATATGATTATAATTATAATTTAGTGTTTTTTTCTCTAATTGTTGCCAGTCTCTCAGACCAGATCTAGTTTAAGCCCATTTTGTGAGGCAATGTAAATCACAACTTGATTAATGTCTAGCAGCAGTCTGAGGGCCCCCTTTGTGGAGATTAAGTGCCCCCAACCCACCTGAACTGTAATTTTACTGGCTTTCTCTGCAGCCATTGCAAACCTTCTTATATGAGAACTTTCACAATTATTGTACTTTCCACTATAGACTACTGTCAGAATGTGAAAACCTGGGCCAGGATCCTTTTATAATCTCCTCTTTTATATAGAACTTTTTTAATAATATAATTTTTTTTTGGAGCCTTCATTAAATTTGCAGCACATTCATCGCATGTGACATATCACAGGCAGTGGTCTCACCCCACCCCACCCTCCACGCCTGGCCCCCACGAGCCTGTCCTATCCAAGTAATGAGAGCGTGGATGGGATGTTTTTCAAACTATATTGGACAGAGTAATTAGCTCTCAATAAAAAGTCACTTTCTAATAAGAACACTTTATACTAGACAGAGAAAGATCGCTATGAGGATTTGATTGCATTCAGCCGCAGGAACATTAGTTCAGTTATTGAGGTTGGACAGACGTCCCTACAACCGATCTCCAAAGATAGATCTCCATCCCTCCATAGAATGCAGATCCACTGGCCAGTGTGTGAAGGGCTTTAGACCACTCTAGCCAGCACTTGTAGTTGGGCTAGGGGACCTTAGGCTCTATAGCATCTCCTTCCTTTAGCAGTGATTTTACTGTAAAGATTAAATGTGTATTTGTCGTTTGTGTTTTATTGCTTGCCAGATCCACATTAAGATCACTCAAACTCGGTTTAGGCAACTGATTCAGACCATTCACTTAGTTCTGCCCCTGACACTGTGTCTGTCTATGTGGAGTGTGTGTGTGTGTGTGTGCACGAAATTACACGTGTGTCACCACCTAGGGTTTGTGCTCCTCAAAGTAGCTCCACTCCCTTATTAGAAAGGGTGTCTGAATACTTTTGGACACATTGTGATACAAAGAGATGACACTATACATCTAAAGTGTTTCCCCGTAGAGTTTTGGCAAATCACTGCTGCCCTTTTCAAATTATTCCCAGGTTGCCTTTGCAGTCTGAAGATAAACACGCTTGCATGAAAATCAGTCAAATTAATGAAGAGAGTGGCGTGACATTGTTTAAGCTATGGAATATAATGCATATCTCGGAGCCGTGCAGACAGTTGACTGGGCTAAAAGGAGTTTCTGATAAGAGCGTCTAGGGATTGCTTTGTGTTTGCTCAAAGTCCATTAACAAGGTGAAAGAAATTAACTGTCAAGTCACTTCTGCCGGCCCCCGAGTGATGGTCATTTTAGAACTTGCAAAACAACACTGATTTATCCTCATTTGGATTCAAACTTCATCAGAATAAATAGCACATAAATATTTGATGGTGGGAAAGTTGATAAGCGCCAGTGTTCCACTGCGCTTTCAGAATCCTCAAACTCATAGCCAGATGTTTTATGAATGCGTGGAACAAAATAAATAAAAAGTCCTTGAAGGGCCCTCATCATATTAAACTGAATGTTTTGAATAAAAGATTTGGATGTAGTTTATGAACATTATCCCACCAAATTACAAAACCTACTATTCACTCCATGCAGTCAATGGTTCCAAAAACAGCCCATGCTGTGTTTTTGTGATGTTGCAAAAAAACAACACATATACATATGTGACCTGATCTGGCAAAACGAGTCACAGTGACCCAGAATTCAAAATTGAGGCTTTAAAATGATATCTTGGTCAACGCTGTGTCTTAAATGGTTGTCAAGTTACAGTTGTTTGAATTATGGTATCACAGCACCATTTTCCAACTGAAAAACAGAGAAAATGTTTTTTGTCAGTTTTTTGTTGATATCTTTAACAATCCATAGCATTCAAAGAGATGCACCCAGTATTCAACAACAACATTATACTACAGGCATTTAGATACTTAGAAAAATACATTAAGCTTTAATTATTTAAAATTTTTATTAAATACTTTTCAAATAATTCATATTTTTGTAAGATTTGAGAGCTGCAACTCAACTTAAAAAGCCATTTAAGTACATTTTCACAATTATTTCCAGGATGAAACTTTGGGAGATTAATTTTGAAGACCTTTTCTTTCCAAAAAAGAAAAATCAATATTTATCATGTTTTTCAACATAATATAAATAAATAGAACGCCGGCTTCAGACTCATTACGGCAGATCGGGTCACAAACATAGATACATATTTTGTTGTTTGTGGCTAATCTCACACTGAACCCCATAAACAAACAATACAAAACTGTTTGTCAAAATGTTTGGCACCCATAGAGACTATTATGAGTTACAAAAACAGCCGTTGCATCGTTTTGTGATGTCACAAAGACAACATGTTTACATATCTGCCTATTCAGTAGATAAAAAATTACTTTTAATATCAATAAATCTCATAAAACTAATGAACAGAGTTAATTGGAATACAAAGGCATACAAAGAGGATACAACTGTGTTATGATGGCTTTATTAGCTCAAATAAACATCATAAATAAACAAACTAAATGATAAAATAAAGTGCAGGGTGCACCCCTCTCTGTATAATTCTTCAAAGTTGGGATAGTGTATTTGCCACATTAAAATGAGCAGTGTCCTCATCCAGTGGAAACATTTCCACTCTTAAACAGCTGAAATAGAGCAGTTGGCCACAGCCCAGTGCAGAAGGATGATTTCTAAAGTAGCCAGTGGGGACACTGGGAGTGTTCAGTGCGAGATGAAAAATCTATCATGCCATTGATCTGAATGAGGTATAAATCACGCGATAAGCCTATTGCTGTAATCAATGTCTGCTTGTTTTCCTTTGGGTGTTAGAAAGTGTATGTGTGTGTGTGTGTGTGTGTGTGTGTGTGTGTGTGTGTGCATGCACAGTTTAAGGTATTGCAGTTAACTGATAATCATTAAGCTTCACTTATTGTATAATATATTGTCATTATTAATAGCAACAGCAATTATTTTTATTTGTATTATTAATATTATTAATAATATTATTATTCATCTGGTGATGCCGATTATTATTATTTTTTATTAATAATATTGTTGTTGTTATTATTATAATCCACTCATTTACATGCCTTTCACCAAACTCAACCAAACAAATCGTTCTTAGAGGATCATGGTTGGATATTTACAGGCAATGGAAAGATTCTGAAGTCTCTGAGAAATTTAAATGAAATCTTCATACCATCTTCATGAAAGTGCCCCATAAGAAAGTATTTTGGACCTGGAGACCACCTGATGCTACTGAAACCAGGGTCCATGGTCAGAGGAGACAGAAATAGAGCAAACAGTGAACGTAGTTTGGTTTAACAACAAGACCGTTTATATAAAAAAAGACATTTTCCACATTCTGTTGACAGTCTGTGATGTTGTGGAGCTGTTGTTCTTCCAAAAGCTCTGGGGGTCTTGTTAGGATACATGTTGTCGTAAACTCCAGAAGGTATGAGTAGATTTTAAATGGACATCTCTCTGCCTCTGCCATAAATAGCTAAAACTGGGTCGTGGTTAGATCTTCCAGCAGGACAACGATCCAAAATACACGTTTAAATCCACACAAAAATAGTCCAGTTACCGCAGAACCAGAACTTTGACATGGCCGCTCCCCTCCCCTGAATGAAACCCCAGGGAAAGCCCAGGGGTGAGCTGAAGAGGAGAGTCCAGAAGAGAGGCCCTAGGGTCCTGGAGAATCTGGAGAAATTCTGTATTGAGGAGTATTGCATTATAATACGTTGGCCAACAGAAACATATGCGCAAAGCAATATATGGTTCACATAAATTGGATATGAGCTTTTCTAGATTAAAGACACTTCATCTGAAGATTATTTATATTATGAGATTGACTCCTTTACTCATCTTTACCAAAAGTGCCAGTATATATGTATGTGTGTGTGTGTGTGTGTGTGTGTGTGTGTACGTGTGCACACAAATATGTATGTATATATGTATACATTACTTTTAGAAAAAAGAGTTAGGTTATGTTGAAAATATATTATATATACAGTAAAGCCTTACTAATGCATGGTTCAGCTGTCACAGATTCAGTTCACAATTGTTTGCTGATACTCCCACAAATTTGCAGAAACCGCAAATATCCTCAGATCCGCAGATAACTGCATTTTTTTTGCTTTCGTGGCACTATATAATTTGTCATGCATTATAGTGCTAAAAACTATTAAGAAAAATATAATTTACAAATTTTATAATATTAATATAAATTCAGGTACTTTTCCATAAAAACTATAACTACACATTTTTTGCCGCAGTTCAGAGAACACAAAGAAAGTGCATCTTGGCATGGTGAAATACTACTGTACTCAGAGGTGGGAGGTTTGAAAGTAGCCAATCCAAGAGCGTTTTTTATTTCTCTTGCTGCTGATTGGCTGGTGCACTGTGACCCATCTCCCGTGGAGCTATCTTAAGTGTTTCTCCGAGTGTTCTGGTGTCTTTTGTTTTGTTCTACTTAAAGTCCTGTGTTTTGTTTAGGGCTTTATATAGGTGTAACATCAGCGTTTAACTTTCTAGCACTGCAGGAGTTCAAGAGTTCAGTGTAAACTGAACAGCACGGATACGGGTTGACCTTTATATTTTTAAGGCAAATGTATTAAGATGAGTTTGAAATGTAATTCAATATTTAGGGTTTACACTATAAAAATAGGCATTTGTCTTTTTTTTTTATCACATCACAAATTCACGGTTTGCTCTTGGAACATAACCCCCACAAATATATTTCATGTATAAAATATTGCATTTTTTTCTACATTAAATATACTAGGTTGAACTTATAAGAAGGTTAGGTAAATGTTACAAAAATATATATTAGTACAGATTTTTCATGTAATACTCTTTATACAGCTTTATACTCATCTTTACTCATCTTTACTAAAGATGCCACTACTTATGGGCCTGCACAAAATATAGCTGCTCTCCATAAAAACTAAGGACACGGCCACACACACACACACACACACACACACACACACACACATACACACTCATACACGCACAGCCCTGTCCTGTGCCCTGGAGCCCGGTGACCCTCCTGCCCACACAGTGCGCCTTGTCTACCCACCGCATCTGTGCGCGCGCCTGACAGAAGGATAAATGTCACAGGAGCGCGCGCGCACACGTGAGAAAACTCCGCGATGTTCTCGCGCCTCGGCCAGAAGGAAGACCACCCGCTCTGCGGGCGAAGTGATTAAGGGGGACTCCACAGCTGTAAACAAAAACAACAACAGGGCACTGATATTATGGTATTATGTGCAAAATACGACAAACCTTACCTCAGGGTCCACTACCGGCCTTAAAGTTTAACGGGTAAATTTGTGCTGGGGAATCACTCTCTCCTTCTCTCTCTCTTTCTATCTACACTCTCCACTCTCTCACTCTTTCCATATCGCTCCTTTGCTTTTTTTCTGTTCCCGCGAATGTCTCTTTTGCTCTCGCTCTCATTCTTTCTCTCTCTCGTCCACCCTTCCACGCTCTCTCTTTCTCTTCATGTCACTGTCTTCCTCTCTCATCTTCTTTCCAAGGGGACTATCTCTCTCTCTCTCTCCCTTGCACCCTTCCACACTCTCTCATTCTCTTCATTTTGCTCTCTCTCTCTCTCTCTCTCTCTCTCTCTCCCTCCCTGAGCTCCTCCCCCTGTGCTCTGTCTCTCCTCTTCTCTATCTGATAGCTCCTCTGATTTTGTCCAGTTTAGCTGTGGAGCGCTGCGCTCTGCTCGAACCAGACCGGAGCTCGAGCTCGTCCGTCAGCACCCACAGCTTCACGAGGAGGAGGAGAAGGTGGGGGGGTTCTCACATACACGCACACACAAACTCACACACGCACTCCCATCCCCACTGTGTGGAGAGACGCAGGCACTTCAGCGTGTGCACTTTCAGCACCATGGAGAGCTCCCGGGTGTCCGTGGCTCTGTACGCGTGGCTCGTGTGGACCTCGCGGCTGGTGGTCCCTGTTCAGGCTGAAGTCTTGTGCTCCTTGTGCCAGGGCCCGGTTCGAGTGGCAGTCCGGGGGCCGGACGGTGGTATCGGGGACGTGCCTGTTTCTGAAAGTGAAGTGCCCGGAGGCGCGGAGGAGTTGTTGTTGTTGTTTGGAGATCCTCGCGCCGGATCAACATCCAGGCGCAAAAGGAGCGGACCAGCTGCGGAGTTGGCCGGAAGTTGGGAGCCCACCCTGGGCGACCCCGAGACCCCCTCGGAGGAGCGCGCGAGGAGCCACGGGCTCCTGCTGGACGGACACAGGGGCGAGTCGGAGGGTCGCTGGAGCCGCGACGACGGACGGGTGTCCGGTCCGAGACAGGACGAGTCCAGACTGATCAGTACCACTTTTGCCCTGGCTGGAGACTCAGCACACAACCATGCGGTGGTCTACTGGACAGGACACAACAGCAGCGTGAGTCTCTCTCTCTCATGCTCATGCCACTCTTTCTCTCTCTCTGTCTCATTTTCTTCATGTCATTCTTTCTCTCTATGCCTCCCTCTCTCTCTATGTCTTTCTCACGCCCCTTTCAAGCTCTCTCATTCTTTTAATGTCACTCGTTTTTCTGTTTCAATCTCTTGTTACTTTATTTTTCCCTTTCTCTCTCTCTCTCTTCATGTCTATTTGTCTCTCTCTATCTGCCCTGTTGCTCTCTTCCCGTTGTTTATCATGTTTATCTTTGTAAAGTATTAATGCATCCCAGTGTAGATGCTTCGCCATTGATCGGCAGTATAGTTTCTTGCTATACTTGCTTTATTTGCTGCGTGTTGTTTCTGCTTGGGGACTGACCTGCTGTGTCCGGATACTTCAGGCCCGTTTGTATAAATACAGAGTTTGACTGTGATGTGATCCTGAGGAATGCTGTTGCACAAATGAGCTAGCAAACTGCGAGCTGTGTTTGCTGCAGTGTTTGGGGGTGTAGAGCTGTGGAGCACTGGAGTAAAGTCTGATTGCCTACATGCTGAAATGATACAAAAAGCCTGACTAGAGATACGCCCCTGAATATAAGGACTTGGAAATTTTAGGAGGACACCACTGGTGTGTTGTTTGGTGTTTTTTCATGCACATTGCACTTTTCTAACTGTATTATAACCTGTTTTTCTACACGTTAGCGAAAATAATAGTTGTTTGGTCTCAAAACGTGTGATATCGTGTTTTTGGTAAGAAAAAAGTTTCTTAAAAAAAAAAAAGAGTTGAGGCAAATGCAGTTACGCGGAACCTCCAAAGGGGGGCGTCTAGAGCTGGAGAGAGGCCTCGACCACTCTGCCAATGGGTTTTACCCCAAGGGATTTTTAAAAGATGCTCCGAGACAGCTGCTAAGAGGGCCCTGAGGATGAGGTAATGCAGCCTGGTCCAGGGAAAAGGCCTAACATTAAACTCCTGTCATGCTTGAACTAATAGGATGGTGCATTAATGTATAGATCTGGTCAAAGTCATCTTTTCTTAATACATCTTTTTAAATCCACAGCAGCCAAATAATGAATGTCCCCTCAAGCCCCAGTTATTAACCCCCTAATCAGCAGACACATTTTTCATGAATAAAAACGACATTATTTATTATAGTGTATATATAATAGTCTAACACATTAATTGAACATTTATTGTCACTGTCTAAACCATCTCCATGGCCATTTATTTTAAAAAAATGTTTTTTTTTAGTTGCAGCTGTCCTTTACATTGTAAAGTTTTTGATGAATGGAACACAAAAATGGCTCAAAAATGTTTCCTCTCTTTTAAAGTTATGGTTTTGGAAAAAGCGTCATTCCGACGTTCACGACACGTGGGACTTTTCCTTTATCACTGGATATTTTATGGCTCATACAATTTTAATGATGGATTTGCTCATTGGTTGATGCACAGATGTTCCTAGATGTAAGACACCAGTGCCTCCACATCATTAAGCTCTGAATTTCGAACGAACTGCTCCTTCGTCAAGCTTATTCCGAGTCAATCTTTTCACAGCATGAATTTAAGTGGGGCTGCGTCTTTGCTCTAGGATGCTTGAGCTGATGTTCTGTACTCTTCACAATAAATGCCAGAAAAACATTTTTTCTGAGTCATGTAAAAAACACTTATGGTTACTTAAAGAACCTTTTAACTGAGTGAAACATCCATTGAAAGGTTCTTTCTGGAATTAAAGATGCTTCTTCAAGGGCATCACTCCAAAAAACCCTTTCTGACACCTTTATTTTTAAAAGTGTATCAACAAATATCATCCAAACGGTGATAAGCTTCAGCGATAAGCTTCAATATTATGTCTGCTATATTACTCTTTCTGCTTTCCAATATGATATTTACCCCTTTGATGCCCCAAAGCCCTTTAATAATGGTTGCTAACATTGTTTATGATGTGCCATAATGTACTTTGACCTTACAGACTGGAGCACGCAGACCAAGGTTAGGAAATGCTCACAGTAAGTGTGAGATTATCAGGACACAGTATTCTATAAAACACTTAGTGTACTCTTTAGTATCCTTCAGTTGTATCGTTTTTATTGGATTTTAGCAAATGTTTTAAGAGCTGTAATGTTTGCCTTGTGCTGTCAGCATGGTTATCATTAGTCATGATTTCTGGTTAATAGCTTCATCTGGATCTTCTGCACTACTGCTGACATCAGGCCTTCACTTTTTAAGAGAAACCGGTTCAGTTAAGTGGAGTTTTTTAGGTGCCTGGATGTTGATGACACATGCAAATCTCCATCTAAATTTGCTGGAACATAGAATACAGGGATTAATCGCTGTTCGTTTTGCTGTTTTATGGCACAGACATGCAGTAAGTTAGTGCTGAATATGTGGGAATATGGGAATATGATAAGACTTTAGTTGTGTCAGGTATTTGGTTTGGATTTGTTGTTCACTATTCTGTCATAATGCTAGTCAGAACCACTCAGATTCTGTTCCTTGGAAGTCTGCACCACAGTATCTTGTGTTTCAAGTGTGGTTGTTAGTGGACAAAAGTGTTGGGATGCCTGACCATTACATCAACAGGGACTTTAATAACATTGCATTCAAATACATAGACTTTAATATGGACCCCCTCCCCACTTTGCAGCAATAACAGCTTTTGCTCTTCTTGGAAGGCTTTCCACAAAATTTTTGAGTATTTGTACCTAATCATTCTGCAGAACATTTATGAGGCCAGACACTGATGTTGGCCGAGAATTTCTGGCTCACAATCTCCGTTCCCCCTCATCCCAAAGGTGTTGGATGGGGTTGAAGTCAGGGCTCTTTGCGGGTCAGTCAAGTTCTTCCACACTGAAGTCCTCCAGCCATGTCTTTATGGAGCTCGCTTTGGGCACTGGGACACAGTCCTGCTGGAATAGAAAAGGTTCTTCCCCAAACTGTGTCCACAAAGTTGGAAGCATGGTGTTGTCTAGAAAGTCTTGGTGTGGAGCAGAACTAAGATTAAGCCCTTCACTAGCCCAAACCCTGAAAAACAGGTGTGTCCCAATACTTTTATCCATCTACTGTACATGTAGAAAAATCCCACAAATGACAGACAAGGGATGTCTAATCTCACCCACAAGTGCTACTGCCGCCATATTGCTTGTGGGTAAAATTAAACGCCTCATGCATTAGATGGTTAATTAGCTGCAAAGCAAGGAAATTAGCTCCCAAATTACTGGCCTTGTTAGCTGTCTATAGCCGTGAGTAGCCACCCAAAAACATATTCTGTGGTTTGATGTTTGTTTTGTGGTTACTGGGGATGTTAAAGCCACTTTACTATAAAATGAAATAGGCTCGATGACCATGACTGCTATATTATTTCAGTAGAAAATAATTTATTTGTGTCAGTAAGCCTCTAAAGGACTACAGGCCGGAGCGGACTGAAACGTTTAGGTTGTGGGTGAGCAAATGAAATCTCGCAGAGCGGGACTGAAAAATCGATCCCACACAGGCTTCAGCTCTGACTCAACAATCAAATTATCAATGCTTTTGCATTCTACAAATGCATTCTTTATGCAGAAACTGTTGTGAGGCTGGACGAGCTTCACAGAATGCTGTAAAATCAATCTAATGAGATTGTGTGGGGCATGATAATGTTTGGTCAAAACACCTACATGTTTCCTTATGAGGTTATAAGTTCAATTTTGCAAACTTTAAAGACTGTAATTGTAAAGATTTTTCCACCCTGCTACAGGATTTTACTACTTTATGGGCAGAGCAGATCAACATAGTCTAGAAACAGGATTTCTGCAGGTAGCTCAGTGGGTAGGATACTTGCCTATAGACCAAGAGGTCATGGGTTCGAATCCTACCTATAGCACACCACCACTGGGTCCCTGAGCAAGACCCTTAACCCCAAGGTGCTCCAGGGAGAGACTGCCCCCTGTAGGTAGGGATTGGAAGTCGCTTTTGGATAAAAGCGTCTGATAAATGCCTTAAATGTAAATGATTTGGCATTATACAGCTCTGGAAGAAAATAAGAGACCACTGCAAAAATGTTTCTTTCTTTTATAATATAAGTATTGAACTGAACAGCTTTGCCCTATTTTTTTAAGAACTGTTAACAATATTATTAGAATTATTATTATTTTGATTATTAAATATAAAAATAAGAGAAACGATGCAGAGTTTACAGAACCCGAATAATTCAAATCAAACAAATCTCTCGTTCACTCTTAAACTAAATGGCAATAATTACCTTTGACGTGTCGATTACAGCAGTGTTTTTACACTTTTCCTCATTAAATAAGATGTGATTCAGGTGATCACTAACCAGTACCTCTTAAAGCAGAATGAGGTGTTTGTATAGGAATTTAACAGACACTGGCATGGAGTGGTTGTCACTCATAGAGATGCTGATTTAAAAATAAACTGCAGTGGCCTCAGTTTTTTTCCGAAAGCTGTAGTTACCACTATTTTTAGGAAATGCAGTTATCAAGGCTTTGCTATTCTTTAACTTAACAAAGCCCTTTTCACTATCTGAGAAATAACTCTAACACTATCTCTGCCCGTATAATTGCTTCGGTAAGAACTGAGATGGCAGTTGTTCATCATCTACTCGCGAGGCCAATAAAAACCTAATCAATTTATCAATTAAACATTTCTCCCTCTGAATACTCCAGCTCCTCCCAGCAGCTCTGCCTTGTCAAATGTGCTGCCAAAATCCTTATAGTCCACCTCAGCCATTTCAGCCAAGAAGTAAAGCAAAAAAAAAACAACAAAAACAAAGCAAAACAAAACAACAGCTCCCAGTTGGAGATCTAAATTGCTAACCCACTGCATCGAGGCCCTGTCTGGAGACATTAAGCTCAGTTTTAGGAACTCGTTTTGTAACCGTCAGTGATAGCAGGCGCGGCACTTTTGGGGAAGGGTTATTGCCTGACTGTTCCCTTTCTCCGTCCCCGCAGCTGTAAATCTTCAATAATTACCTTGAAGACTGAAGCATCCATTTTGAAAGAATTTGCCCTGGCCTGCAGAATGCCTACCCAAGCATGTTCCTCACTGCCTGCTGTCCAGCCTCAGTGCTTTGTCTCCATTGAAGGCTTTTGCTTCCTTGTTTTATGGGAAATGAAAGAAGAGCTTTAGGATGTAGTGAGTGAAATATTATCAGCGTCGGAGTTGCTGTTGTTTTGGTTCGTCTGTTGGTCTCTGGTCTCTAAGAACCTGTTAGCGTCTTTCTGTCCTGGCTTTCATCTAAACAGAGCTGTCTGACTTCACTAGGTTTCAATTCAGCACCAGACAAATTGCTGTTACCATATCAGTATAATTAATTAAATTCATTCAGAACGATTCTGTGGAGTACTTATCAGCTCAGAATTCTTCCCAATGATGCTAATAGTAGCCCAGTGAAAGAAAATCTACAATGCAAATACAGCCATTTTAACCATAATGTAGCCATTTTATATGTACAATTACCAGTTAATACATGTGTTTTTTATGTGTAATCGATGTGTAAGTATGAAGCAACCTTTTCTTTTAAGACTATTTTGTTTTACAGCCCCCATTAACATTCTTCTCTGTCGTTCATCGATTTTAAAAATACTTGTTTTAGGCCAAATCTTTCCTCAAAGCAGATCTGGTAGCAAATTCATAACAGTTCCATGTGCTAATGTCAGGTTCCACCACTGTGAAGGATTCTGGCGATTTTTAAATTTCTCCAGGCATGGAGTATTTCTCATCAAGCCACTCTGAATGACTTTGCTAACCATTTAATGTTGTAGAAAATTTAGAAGAATCACCAGAATTCCCATTTGCTTGTTCTGGCACTGTTTTTTTTTTCTTTGCAGAATTGCACTCTTGATTCTTTAAGCTCTTTTGTCTAGATAGATATAATATAGAGACATTATTTAATGTTCAGGCTCATTTAGACTTTGCAGTGGCACATTTAACTTCTACAGCAAACTCTCATGGCACCTTCATGTTCTTCAGAGTGTTGAAATTGCATTCTGGTTGTCAGCCATGCAGTGACCTGGCTAGCTAACTCCCTAGAGAAATATAGCCTGGCAAGAAGGCAAAGGCAGGTGGAATATTCATAACCATTTCATGTGATGATGTCTGTAGGGGATACTGGTGATTTATGTTCCTCCAGAATGAAATATTTCTCTTTTTTTACACCTGTTTTTATACACCTGTTTATTTCTACAGAAATGTTTGAAAAATCAGCAGAATTCTCCTTTATTTTCTCTGCGTCTGTTTCTTCTTTGCAGAATTGCTTTTTTATGTGAATAGAAGCATTACTTTATGTTTAGGTTCATTCAGAGTTTACAGTGCTCCATCTCATTTCTATAGAACCCTAAATCGAAAGGTTTACAAGCTGCATCGTCTATGATTCGTCTTGCTTCAGTGAACTCTCTTGGCACCTTTATGTTTTTTAGAGTGTAGGAATGGCATTCTGGTTGTCAGCCATGCTGTGACCCGGCTAGCTAACTCCCCAGAGCAGTATGGCCTGGCAAGTAGGCAAAGGCACTGTGGTCTATCCTAATTTGTCCCCTTGTCAACACTGCTCTATTTTGGTCTCTTTTCACCTTCCATCATTTGCTTCCTCTTGCGCTCTTTCTGCGCTATCTTTCTTGTTTGTGTCTCCTTCCTTTCCCCCTCCCCTACCTTAGCTGTTGCGCTTTGTGCGGCCTATTACTTACCAAGGCCCTCTGGAGTTTCGTGATCTTGGCAGTTTATGAGCAATATTTCAGCCCACGTCATTCTGACAGACATGAAGTGACAGCTATTACCTCGCCACTGTTCTCTGTTATTATCGCCGACTCTCTGGGCTCAAGTTAGTTCGTAACTCACTGGAGCACAAGCTGACGGTGTTTTAGAAGCACCATATTTTTTGATCAGTGAAGAGGAAGAATGACAGAAGGAGAGAGGAGGAAGCTGATCAATAGTATTTTAATGTCTTGCCGTTTTTGCATTTTTTTTCCCAACCCAAGAGGCACGTACCCTGCCGCGGTTTGATGTCGTACATTCAATGAGAAAATCAAAACTACTGATTAGCATAAGATGCAAGGTGGTGCCCCGCCACACTTGAATGGAGCCTAATGCAGACTCGCTTCACAGAGATGAGGGTCATTCTCATACATTCCACCATGATGCGCTTCAGGGCTTTCTTTGAAGCGCCAGCGTCTCAACGGAAATCTGGAGGCAAAGTAGAAAGTGTCGACATCTTGCACGTATCAATGGATTCTATCACCACAAGCGATGGAGGGAAAGTTTTCACCTTCCTTTTCATTACGTGAGCTGAGCGATCATGTGGGAAAATCCCGTGATCTGCTTGGTGCTAGGGCTTCAGTATCTAAGCTTTAGAGTTTTGGATCCGTGGAAGGCACACATTAATCTAAGCATGTTGAAAGTGCAAAGGCATTATTCAGAAAAGTAATTAGCCTCAGGTTTCGCTCAGTACACATTTCTTTTTCACAAAAGTGCATGTCTTCACTTTTGTGGGTTTGAAGAACAACAGCCCTTTGATTTTTCTCCCAAAGCAAAACTGGTCCCAGAATTCAGCCTAATAGAGATTTGAGACCCTCTAAATGGTTCTATAGGTTCAGAATATGTAAATAAGTATGCTCTTAAAGTCCAGTCGTGTACCCTAATTGACCTTTAAAAGGTACATTATGTTCACTGCTGACTTTCCCAGGGAAAGTGGGCAGATTTGTACCTTTTCATAGCTTAAAATGTTAAAGTAGTAAAATAAAAAAAGAATCAGGACGGGGTGCATGGTGTCAGGACAACTTTCACAATAATTACAACAGAATCTGGTGCAATATCTCCCCAACCAAAGATACATATTTCATATCATTAGAGGAACCATTTTAGAGACAATTTAGCAGCCTTTTCTCAGAGAATGCACTTCTAAAATAAAAAGTCATAAGCAGTTATTTGTCAGAGAAGGCAATGCCCTCGATGAACCATCTTTGGTTCCATCAAGAATGTCTTCTAACGTTTCCTTAGGAAGTGAGTTCGGTAACGAAAATGTGAGTGTGAAGAACTTTAATTGACCTCACTGAGCTTAAAGCAGTAGCACTATCTTGCATCATATTTCTAATGTATCTGATCAGCCAAGACATGTTTGATGTCTTCAGTCTTGTACTGGAGCTAAGTGGCTAAAGTAGCTAGCCTGTAATTGGAGCTCATTATATTGTGCAAATGATCACACATTTTCCAGCATTAAGTTGTTTAGTAATCTCAAAAAAGACTGGCATCTGTGCTTTTTGGTGTCACACGAGTTACTGTTACCTCTACAGGATGGCAGAAGTATGGATAAAAATTGGGTTTTGAGTTTTTAGCTTTGCGACATATTTGATTCATGACTCATTTGACGATCACAAAAATTACATATTGACTGTTTTCTTGCATAAACTTCCACTATTCATTATTCACTCATTTTTGAAGCTCCAGAACAAAAAAAGGAAGCAATTTTTAGAGTTGCAAAGGAAATATGTAATATTTCACAGAGTTATCACTTTAAGTGAAGTGTACAGGCCATTCTGGAGGACAGATACAGAGACACAAAGGTATGCTTCATCAGTACTAATGGATTGTGAAGAACGATGTTTGCTTAACACTGCTTGCCACTGTAGGAGTGAGGCAAAGGGACGCTATAAATACTGCATTCATCCAAAAAAACCTCGCTGTACCCCCCACTCCTCTAATTAGTGTTTACAAATTTGCTTCCTGGCCCCCTTTCTCTTGCTAGCTGTAGCACATGGCCCAGCGCCACACTCAAAGTTGGAGGATTTACCTCAGGGTCGCCTTGGGAGCCGAGATCTTGGCCGACGTTCGTTCCAAAATGGGCAGCGGGGCTTGCCAAGGCAAAGTTGGTGGGTAGATATCACTTTCAACATGCTGTGGAACTGCTGAGCCCCATCACGTATCCATTTGTGTGTGAGACAATAGGTAGATAATTAGGGGATTCTCTAGCTATAGCCCTTTTTGTGGGAAAGACAGACAATGATTTTGAGAACGCCTCACAAAAGCCTGCCAGAGAAAGCTTCATCACTGCTCGCCTTCCGAGTCGACCCGTTTTCTTCCCACGTGAGCAACAGCTCTCTTGCTTTCTCCTCAAGATCCCACATTCCCAGCAGGCAACATCATGTATAACTCATGCACTTTACTGGAAGAAAGGCAGTCGGCTTGGATGAGGGATTTGGAGAGTCAATATTCAACGGTCTAACTGCCCTCATTATCTCTATTGTTAGGAGTTCTGCGGCGGTAAAGCTTGCGAGGGATGTTCTAGTTGAGAACACCCGAGTGTAATCACACGCTTGGCCACTGATCCTAAACTTGCGCGCGAGGACGGTGCCAAAAACACGTTCCCCTTGTGCTAATTATATTGATATAGCAGAGTGTCAAACTTGATTTGCTTGCATCTCCATTGTGTTACTTACCACACTGCCACACCCCGCACACACACACACACACACACACACACACACGCACACACTTTCTGTCTTTTTTTCCTCTTGCTCTGTTGTGCCATGCAAAATGAGGAGTCTTCGGGGTTGCTCCACTGTGTGAGGGTTCTCAGGTGTTTCCACACTTATATGAGAAATACACAGTAGAAAAGTGATGTAACTGATTGTCTTTGCTTTCTGATTCCAAAAAGTAATGTTGCTGTAGATTCAGAGTCTCATATACACAGTTCTATGCAAAAGACAGATGACCATCAGTCAAATGGGGAAACTGAATGAAAACATTTCCTGCAAATACCACAGTATTAGAAACTGTTTTTTTTTGCCCTTGCTTGAAGGAATAAATTGTATTGTATTGCTCAGTTGTGAGTGAGGTGGACTGTACATTCCTCTGGATGTCTTCTGTGCGGTAGCTTGCCTCAGTGCCTCAGAGAATCGGCACGACCTGAATGCTGCTCTCTGTGGGACTCGTAGCCCTCCTTCAGTTTCTCTCCTGGGGATCTGGCACACTTTAACCAGAGAACTGACTCAGTAAATAAGAGCTGATGGAAGACAGTGTCCATCGACTCTGAAGTGAGTGTGTGTGTGTGTGTGTGTGTGTGTGTGTGTGTGTGTATGTTGTGTGTGTACACCCTTAAATGGGTTTGGAGTGATGCTGTAGAAGATTCTTGACACACTCAGTTCTCAAACACTGCAACATGAAAAAATCATTGGTAAAATGTAATAAAAGCATTGATTCACTCAATTCATCAAAACTTCTCAAATCAGACGTTGTCAATGTGTTTCCTGACACTATAACAGTAGACCAAAGTACATTAGTTCTAGCTGCTATCGTGTGTACTTTGTCCATTTTATAGCTATGAGAATGCCACCCAGGAGCAGCTTGTGACCGGCTGGTTAGGGTGCTGCCTCTGCAATCAGAAGGTTGTGGGTTTGAATACAACCACTGAGGTACCCTTGAGTAAAGAACAGTCCACACACTGCTCCCCGGCACCACCAGCAGCTACCCACTGCTTCACTTGAATGCAAAGGACACATTTCATACTGTGTACTGTACTGTGGTGTGTTCATGCATGACAAATGGTTCACTTTCAGTGTTAATAACCATCTAAGCAAGAGTATTTAAGAGAACTTAAAGGAATTTGGGGATTTTTTCAAGCTGTCTGCATGAAGTAATGACAAGAACAAACTGAGTGCAGTTTGATGTGAAGTGCTCTGTGCCAAAGAAATAAAATGAGTCAGAATTGTTCACAATGGTGGCGATAGGAATCAGACGTCTGAGGAGTTTAATGTGTCGAAAAGCCCCATCATGGAAAGCCATTACATGAAATGATTACGAATGTGTTGCCTTATGCTTGAGACCACGTTGCATAATAGTTTTTGGCCTTAAATGTATTATTAAATATCCATTTATGGTGGAGTGAAATAGTACCCTAAGAAAACAAAATGGCTTTATTTACCTTGTAAACATCATGACCACCTTGGTTCCAGTCACTGCCATTGTGATGAAAATTCATGTTGGTGAGTTTTTCTACCATGAACCTCTACTGCTACATTCCAAACCACTTTAAATGAATGTACAAAATAAACAATGGGATCCTGTGCTAATTGGTGGGGAGTAAGCTACTATTAGCTACTATTTCAGCTCCACCATAAACTGATATTTAATGAGACGTTTTAGGGCAAAACCATCCATAAACCGTTCCACCACATGGTCTCTATTGGTTAGCTAAATTAGTTTATATTAGTGCAAAATCTTCTTATTCTTTCAGCTGCTTCCATTCAGTGTGGAAGAACTTGACTGACCTGCACAGAGTCCTGACCTCAACCCCATCCAACACCTTTGGGATGAACTGGAACGGAGATCGTGAGCCAGGCCTTCTCGTCCAACATCAGTGTCTAAACTCATTAATGCTCTACAGAATGAAAGGGTACAAATTCCCACAAAAACTCCAAAATCTTGTGCAAAGCCTTCCAAGAAGAGTGGAAGCTGTTCAAGCTGCAAAAAGTCTATGGATTTGAATGTAATGATATTCAGGTCCCTGTTGGTGGAATGGTCAGATGTCCCAATATTTTTGTCCCTATTGTGTACCTATCTATCAGTCTATCTAGCTGGTGTTGGGAAATGTTGTGGGCACTACCTGTAGTGCTGTCTAAAAAGAACTTGGTCTTGGTTAGCATTTCGTAGCAATACTCTTGTCATGGTGGGACAAAGTGTGTTTCCCACCAGCTCCCTTCTGTTGCTCACCGAGGCCTCAACTGATCCGGTGTGGAAATCTGATTAATGATCCACATATTTGATTTGCCATACGTGTGCCCTTCCTGACACAACACTCGCAATTTGTCCAGGCATGACACTAGCACTAGAATACACTGCTTGCCCAGTGGCTGAGGTACATTACTTAACATCCGTGCATAACTAAAGAAGCAAAATCCAACCGTTTTCCCTGTCTTGACCGATCAGCTACATTTGAGGTAAATGAACTTGAATGCCATGTGCTGTGACAGTTGTCCTGTGTGGTCTCCAGTTGTTCTTGCAAGCTGATCCCCATTTGTTTCTGTGCTGGAAGCGGCTTCTCCATTGTGTCTTTTCGAGGAAGACTCTACATGTTGGGTGCTGTTAAATAAGTGATGCGCAAACCGAGGAGCCGAGTTTACTGCTGCTAAATGGAAAAACACTGCAGAAAAAAAAAAACCAGGAGGCGCAGATAAAAGTATTTATTTTTGAGGTTGAGGCGTATTTATTTCTTTATTTCCTCGCGTTGAGATGCGTGTTAATATTTAATGCTTTCATAACGGATTTCGATGAGGATTTGCGGAAGCGCGGCAGAGACTTTGCAGGCTTATTTGGGGAAATTGTGGATATTGCTGAATTTATTACAGGCCTTTGTCTTTTTAAGGCTGTGTTGTGTCTGAAAACAAGGCATGATGTGAGGTTTATGAACTGAGCTGGAGAAGTGTTAGTATGTGTTGGTCCAGAGTTCAAACTGGCGGCATTATAATGTGCTAACAGTGAAGAGAGGCGTGTGTGTAGTATGTATGTGTGTGTGTGTGTGTGTGTGTGTGTGTGTGTGTGTAAGAGGGCCGAAGAATGGCTGTTAACAGAATTAAAGTACTTGTTTGACTCTGAGCCACTCCACCTTTTGACCTCCAGTCAATGATTCTTAATTTTACTCAATACTTGACCCATGCTTGCGGCTAATTGACTTATCTGTGTGCCTCTTTTCATTGTTTTGTCCATACTAATGACCTCAAATCGCCTGATTTTATTTACTGAACCCTGACTTGCTACCAGTTGAGTACCAAAGCCGGCAGCTCTTGTCTGGCTTTAGTCGCTGGTCATGCATATGAGCCAGGAGCCTGGGCCGAAAAATATATTCAATTAAGATGTGTACATCATTTCATGTCCTGACAACACAATTTTCTCTCTTGTTTGCCTGTAAATAATAATATTGTTAATATAGGTTCATGTATTCATGTAGCAGACCATTTGATTGTGATGTATCCTTAAATTTCCAGAGTTTAACTTACTTTTCTAAGTCCTGTTGCACAGCAGGATACTTTACTGGTCTTACTGTGCCTGTTACAGAACACGGGGAGGGTCTGGGTGGGTTAGGCGTGCAATAGTAGGAATATGAAGTATGATAATGAGCCGGGTAGAAGACATAATGGGAGCACAAAATGCTTTTGCCTTCATGCACAAATGGCTTGTACTTTGATATGTAAGGATAACACGAGACAATCAAATATCTAAAAACTCCAGGCCTTACAGAAATGATGGTGATGACTAACACAGACATGGTTAATAGAAAAAGAACCTGAAAAGTGAAGTGAAAAGAATAAAGCAGAAAAGCTAGTCTATTTTTCCCATCACCATGTGAATCGCTATGTACTGGAGAACACTCCTCATCAAGAAAAGCCATGCCTTTTGTTCCCTGAGGGACACATTAAGAATATTTTCAAAAATGTATGCTATCAGACCTTGGTAAATTAAAATATTTAAAATTTAATTTACATGTACTACTGCATGCCACAAGCATATGTTTTGTTGAAACTGCTTTAAAATCAATTCTTGAGGTTGTAGTATTAGCTTGCTTGTACCCTGTAATTTTTTTTTTTTTTTTTTTAATCCTGGCATTTTGTTTCTTGGCAGCATTTATATTTGAGTTAAGTGAGCTTTCAAAGTAAGTTAACTGAGTAAAAATGTGTGTTTTACCTTCTGTTCACTTAAATAATTGGTTCATTAAAAAAAAACAAAAAAAAACAAAGGCAAAATGAGACATAACTTTAAAAATAAGTTAAAATACCATACTTTTTCCAGCATAGCAGTGTAGCACTTACATTTTGCCTGTTTAGTGGCTTCATACTTCATGAAACAGTGACATTCAGAAGAAAATTCTATAAAGGGCAAAGGGTTTAAAATGCAGCAATTTTTGAAAATGTTCATTGTTCTTCAAGAGTTCCTCGGGTTTCTTGGGCTTCACGCTAACTGCTAAGTAAGGAGGGTTAAGAAAATACAGGAGGGGAAACCTGCAATTTACTATAAATGTGGCTTTACAGAGATGTATGGAGGAAACTGCTTTGCCTGTTTGATTTCCACCGATTTTCACACAGCAGTAGTATTAGGACAGAGATAAAGGGGACCAGAAGGAGAGCTCGAATTTGTCTGTTACTGCGATTAACGTGTCATTTCAAAAGTTGTCAATGAAAATTGGATGTGAGTGTGTGTGTGTGTGTATGTGTGTGTGTATAAACAAATTTTACATTTAAATATATTTACCATATTTCATTGACAAAAATATCCAAACGATTTTTAAACCTTGTTTTGCTTCTTACACTCGTATAAATTGAGGTTTTATTAATAGTTCTTGGCTTGGTTATGGGAAGAAGGATTCGATGAAAGGTTCTCTTTGGGCTCCAATGAACATTTTTGCAATCCTCCCTGATCTTTCAACAGTTTTGAAATGCTGGCCTTGCTTAATGGCGGACGAGGAATTGTAATGTCATCGGCGTTTTGAGATTTCAGAGGTTTCCAAAAGCCATCTGGAGGCTGTTTGCTAGCATTTGACTCCTAGAACCCTAGAAGGATTTGCAGTGTTGAATTCCCATACGCAGCCTTAATCCAGCCTGGGTTTTGATCTGCCTATGGAAAGCCTGCACCAGAGTTTGCTTGTTTGTGTGCTCTTGGAGAGACTGTTGCTTTCTCCCCCTGCTGATGCAAGTTCTGCCAGGCTGCTCGAGTTTCATCTCCTAATCGAGAGGGTATAAATAATAAAAAAGGGGGGCCACGGCTTTGCCTGCGTGGTTATTGCCTGTCTGCCCAAGCTCAATAAAAGCAGGAGGAAATTACACTCAATCCCATTACCTGGCAGTCTCTCTGCGCAAGCCGCGAAGTTCCAGACCCAACTCAAAGAGTCAAACCTGAGGAGAGAGAGAGAGAGAGAGAGAGATACTTCTTTCTTTCCAGTAATATGAATCCAGTGCAGATGTATATAAAAAATGCTAATATGATGCTACTAATCTGCAGTTTCCCGATTTCATATCATTTATGGGATGATTTTCAGGTTGAAGTAATGTTAGACGTGTTCAGAGAGATGAACTGGGCTGTATGGGATCCTGTTATAACTGCGAAAGTTCTAAAACCTTGAGAGCAAAGTTACAATACAATTATGGATCAGAGCACCTGATATTTTAAATGCGAGGATCAAATCCTAAGTAGATAAGAAATTGCTACATAGAATGTTATGGTATATTGTAGTCATATTTATTGATATTTATCATTTAATAACTTTTTGCTGTTCCCAAAAAAGCCTGAAAAAAACAACAACAGCAAAATAAAACTGTGGGGGGTCTGCAGAAATCCACTGCATTTCTTTTTTATTGGGTCAAAAATGACATTTTATAATATTTTGATCATTAACTTTCTGTAGCGTCTGAATTTCTAATTCATCATAGTGAAAAAGCGAGACGAAGCACTGGTCACTTTTATTGCATCCCTGTCACTTTTATTATGCTTTATATAAATGAAGAGGATTAAAGACTGTCAGGTTATCAAATAAATTAACATGTGAGTAAAAGTAACTATGTTACTAAGAGGGGACCAGAGTTTGTGTATATTCCCATGTGACTTCCTTAACTCATCAACATGAAAAAAACTCCCAAAAACAAACCAAAAATTAACAAATATGGTTTTTATCGTAGTTATTATTGTAAAGTCATTGTTTTTCAAACCGGCCCAAAATACAAAAGTAAAAGTGATGCTGTGCTATTGGTATTACATGGATGATATACTGTATGGCAGAGTAAAAATGAAGTCAGTATGGGACACTGTCTTTAGGTGTTAAAAAGTCATGGGTAAGTATGCACTGGTGCGTGTACACAAGCGCGTGTGTGCGTGCGCTGTATTGTGAGCATCCGATTAGGGTGCACAATTAACAGAGCTACTGAAGAGCGCCACTAGAACGACTCAGTTGCCATGGTGACGGTGACGGCGTTAGCCAAAGGGAGGCAGCTCGGCTTTAAAAGTGGAGAGAGAGAAAATTAGAGAGGGGTGAGAGGACACACTCCTTCGGCAGGAAGAGAGCCGAGTGTGTTCTCTCACAACACAGTGGATGTAAGCACGTCTGAGATTTACTCTAGTGCCAGGAGAAGGTAATTAAAATGATGTGTACAAACACTTTAAGCAATGTCTTGTGTTGCCAAGAAATACGAACACATGTGTCCGCACACACAAACAAACAAACACAATGTCTATTAGACACTGTAGAGCAGGAGTGAGACACAATCTAACACAGTTTCCTGGTATCTTGCTTGCCTTGAAGAAATAGTATGTTATCCCATCAAACTCTCATCTTCGGCATATTGAATAGATTACATTAAAGAAATGGGAGCAAACGGCAAATGTTTTACTGCAACAGGCTGCAAAGTACCTAAAGATACAACATGCCTAGAAAAAGGTGTTCAAACCACTCAGCATAATAAAAGTTTACAGTAACCCCCCAGTTTTACGCAGATCAGGCGTCGCAGATTCAGTCACACGCAGATTTTTTTTGAGAACCGAACCGAACAGTTTTACGCAGAAATTCCCACAATAACACGGAAACGGCGAATATCGCAAATATCCCCCGTCTGTTCTTTTTTGTGGCAATAAATATGTTTTATATAACTTAAATGTTCTTTAAGGAACCAAAAATGGTTCTCTTATGGTTTCACACAAAAGAACTTTTACATTTAAGAGTGTGAGCTCACAAACATCCTATACTCAATGATCCTACACATGAAAATTCCTGGCAAATTCTCATGGCCAACCATTACAAACAATTGAATGCAATGCAACTAAATACAATTAATAGATTAAAGGATATTAAAGACAATACCAGTTAGATATCAAGGTATAGTGTAGTGAAGTAGTGAAGTGAAATATAGTGAAGTCAGTGTTCCGTTTCAGTGTCTTTGTAATGCAAATCAACAGATATGTGAGATTCCCTTAATACTTTGATCCTTAAACACATCTCCTGTTTTCTGTCGCTCTATCTTATTTGGCAGGACTTATATCTGATGCATGCAGGCTCCCACCCACACACACTTTTGCCAGTTTCTGTGACAGCACTTTTGAAGTCCAGCTTTACAGCTCAACACAGCATGGTGCATAAGTGCTGTAGCATTCCCAAGACAACTTCTGCATTCTTAAACAAAGAAATGCAATGTGGAACGTTCCCCCTCTCTCGGTTTTCTAATCCTAAAGTCGGTTTCAAGTCATGGAAAGTTGTCTAAACCAGCTGCCATACATGTTTAAAGGAAGCAGCAGTGTCCATTCCTGATGAAGAACACTAAGCTAAACACTAGCATCAAAAAAGAATGAACTGTTTTGAGATTTTAAAAGTGAGGGACTAAGGGTGCTTTCACAGGCTCATTTGTTCCATTTCCTTGAGCGTTCAGAGGCCCAGTTTTGAACCCCAGGTGCGAAAGAATCCTTGCATCTGATGAAGGCGTTTGTTCGCAATCAGCAAAGATCTGAACAAAGCCGCTGAAGACTGACAGCACGTTTCGTCAGGTTGCTAACTAGCACACTGAGAGCTGCGCATGTGAACTTGAAGGCCATGATCACATTTTCAATGGCTTCCTTTAACTCTATAGCAAATGAGGCGTGCTCTTTTTGAGGTACGCAAAACTTTTCGTCCACAGACGCCAAGCTAGCAGAGTGGTAGAAAATGTGCATCTCTCCTGTGGTGCCCTGCAACGGATCATTTAATGTTTGTGAAACACAAACACCACGCAGAAGCTTCAACAACCCTGTAGGGTGTCGTAACATGAAAACAAAATTTGTGTATGAATGAGTTTCGAATCCTCATCGCCGTGTATACAAATGACGACACTTTGACTCTGACCTCGATACCCGCTTATGTAGTTTGAAACACAGCCCAGCACATTGTGAGGCAACAAACTGAAGTTAAAAACATTGATTACTTACCAAAGAGACAATTATTTGAATTACCACCTGACTACTAACTAATCTATACGTATGGGCGGAGCTAATTGTCACGTAAAGCAGGAATGAATTATGTAATGTGTGATATTTTTCCTTTATGAAACATAATGGACTTGGACGGGATGATTCAAGCTTGAGACAGTTCTTTTTTCCTATTCTGTCTATTTAATACTTCCTTTGCTCGAGTATGTCATCAAGACCTGAGCTCGCCTTCCATTTCCGAGCTTTGTCAGACCTCGAGTGTGGCGTTTGACCTTTTTAATGCCGGTAATTATTTAATATCACTCGATGAAAATACCCCAGTTGCCCATTTATTTGCATAATGTGCTTGGGGAATTTTTTGCAATTGTGCCGTAATCAGATGGAATAAAAGGTTCTTGGGAGTTCTGAGGAGTGTTTAACTCACTCCATTCTTCTGTCAGCCTTATCGGCTCTCAGTTAAAATGACAAGACTCCATGCAGCTAGACTTCACTTCCACCTTCCATTCATGGAAATAATTTCATTTTGTCTCGCTCTCCAGTGTTTGATATTGGGGGAGTAACATAAAAACACTTGAAAGCCAAGGTTCAGCCAAAGAGTTTGTCTTCAATGTCGTCACGATAGTAGAAGCACAGACTTTCTGTGTTCAAACAACAAAGTTGGTGGACAAGTCGGTGAGAGGCGTTAACATGAGTCATCAGTGTCACTGCAGTTGTTGTTTCCCGAAACCCGTTTTCTCCAGAGACACTCCCACAGTCCGTCTCTCAAAACGTTATGAAAGCAGAATAAACAAGCTGCTATGATTGGGAATCCAAAAGGTATCCACTCTAAATGAACAAAAGTATTGGGACACAACTATTTTTCAGGGTTTGATCCGCTGTGGTGACCCCTAAACGGGAGCAGCTGAAAGTAAAAGAAGAAGATACCAAGACATTTTGGACAACGGCCTGCTTCCAACTTTGTGGACACAGTTTAGGGAAGAACCTAAATGACTGTGTCCCGGTGCACAAAGCAAGCTCCATAAAGACATGGCTGGATGAGTTTGGTGTGGAAAAACTTGACTGACCCGCAAAGAGCCCTGACCTCAAATCCATCCAACACTCTATTTAAAAGTATATGTATTTGAATGCAATGTCATTAAAGTCCCTCTTGGTGTAATGGTTCTGTTGGTGTAATACTTCTGTCCCTATAGTGTAGCATTTGGACAGCTCCCCTAAATCTACACCTTCAAAAAGCATTGCTGGTAGGATTTATTCTAATGCTGGATGCTGATCTGAGCCTACTGTTTTTCGTACTACAGCCAGGAGCTGGAGAAGGGGAAGAAGCCCTAGATCGGTACTAAAGGACACCTTGTATCAGCACTTAAAGCTGATCCAGCAGTGGCGAACCGTCAGCCGTCAGAGGAAGTGCTGTATTATTTATTGCGTGGATGTGCGGCAGAAAGCAAGCAATACAGCTGGTCTCCAAGCGAACAGGTTCTGTTATGTGTGCATGAGCGCTTTATGCAGAAGATCCCAGACTAAAGCACACTCTAAAAAAAGCTTTCTAAATGGTTTTTGAAATTACTCTTTAAAAGGTTCTTCATACTCTCACAGCTCATTTACAGAAATGATTCTTTAAACCACCTTTAACCATTGATGATTGTTAAAAGAACCATCCATCAATCGTTCTTTATAAAAACAAAAGCTCTTCTTTTTTTCAAACTCGGCCATGGAATCATTTTAGCACCTTCATTTTAGAAATTAACCAAAACAATGGAAAAAATGTGCAATTCGAAACCATAGTGGTTCTATTGATGTGTGCCAATATTTAAAGCAAAACCAATACATGGATACAGATAGCAAAAGATCTCAAGGGTGCTCGGTATTTGGGACAGACGTGCTGGTTCTGCACCTGCCTAACCTGGTAAGATAGTGTTATCAGTGGTATTCACTTATTAGCATATGTAAAGTGGCTCAGTTCTGATTACAAGCTCGATCATTAGTTAAATTAATAAAAAAATATGTTTCACATCTGAGTGTCTTCTTCTCTGCCATTTCTATCCATTAGCTGTAAACAAAACCAGCCATTCTGTTTGGTCCTTCACTGTATCTTCAGATATTTTGGATTCTGTCATGCCTTGCACTTTATTCAATGCTGCTAACTGCCTGTGCAATAATCGTACTCATGGTGCAATACTAGCCACCCTGTAAGGTTTACATAGTGTCCACACTGTGCTGTTTCATTACGTTGCCATTACGTTGCTGCAGTGTCTATTTATTGTGTTGTTTGTATTGTTTCTGTTGTAACTTGAATGCTGATGAATGTGGTATGTTGCTATATGTTGCACTGTGGTCTGTGGAGAAATGTCTCATCACCCTACATACGTATTCACAGTTTCTGACGACAATAAAAGTTACCTTGAAACTTTATACCTGATATTGTTGTAGGTTGTACTTTCCACTGACTGGTACCGGCTTGGTTCGGTTCAACTGTAATCGCTTTTTCTGCTTTTCCATAACTAAAATCTAGTGCCATGTACCATTCTTGGTACCCCTTTGGCCAAGGTTCCAAGCGTGCTGAACCTATACTAAATGATGAAGTGTACATATTGGAGCTTACTGATTGGTGGTCATGGTAATGCCAGTGTTGTTGACGGAACGTTAGCATTAGCGTTAGCCTAATGTTGCTTCTAAAATCTCTTTGATTTCATCCACCCCGCCAGGTTGTTTACCTCAGCTTAGAGCTTGGGCTGCTTCTCAGAATGTTTGGTCGCTATAGCAACCAGTTTCTGGTGGAAAACTGAAGGTCCAAAACCAAACTGAACAGAGTAGAACCGAACTGAACCGAATCATGCTGGTAACAATGGAGAATCCCCTTAAGGGTAAACAAAGGCATTTCTAGGAATAGGCACCCTTGCAGTTCTGGAGGGCAGCACAGCATTAGCTTCTGTTCTGTCTGTGGGATGTAGTCATATCCACAAAGGGTCATTGTGGCTGCATGCTTTCATTCCAGACTAGTGTGACCATACTAAGTTTACTTGTTCAATCAAATGTTCTGTGTTCAGGTGAGCTGCTGCTTTGTTGTAATAAAATATTGCAGCCACATTGGTCCAGTAAAACCAGCTGTACGGCCAGTAGTCCTTGTGCAACTCTGTGCCAAATGGGACTGAGCCACTCTTGATGGAAATGCAATAACTAACACAAAATGCAGTGATACACAGAGCAAAATGCTTGTTCCTTGTGTGGATTTCTTTTCAAGGAAGCTTTCGTTCGCCCCACACACAGATTCTGTACTACGTTCCTAAAAAGCTTAATCTTCTTTTCTCAGTAAAGAGATCAAGCAACTTAACCATGTAATGAAATGTTTGCTCTTCAGTTTTCCACGAATGAATGAAATATAACACAAATTGTGATTTGCAAAGCTTTGAGGACCTCAGGTCAAATGGCATTTGTTGTTGGTTTTGCACACTTATTGCTTACTGGAATCCACATTTTTGGAAACCAAATCAAACAAATAATGTGATCTTATGGTACATTTTCTTTTTCATGTTTCATTTTTCCAGAATATTGAGCCCACGTACTAAAATATGTAGAAAAGTAACATATTTAAGTGTGGATTCTCTCTGGATTATGTGCACTTACTTTCACTCAGATAATCAACATCATATGTAATTTAGCTGGAGGTGTGGAATCCTCTCAATAAGACAGGAAGCAGAGGTCGAGGGGAGGCTTTTGCTTAAACATGAGTGCGTACCTCGGATAAAGTTCACACACATATACGACACATGCACACACTTCCCAGACGCACGCTCTGACTCATGTTTTCCCGCTTGGCCCTGGTGGGCTTCCTCTGCCCTGAGGCAGTGCCGTCCTCGCTCAGCAGAGGGAGTGTTCAGCCTGAGGAACGTGAGCCAGGTTGGATTAGTGTGCAATTAGGTGCCGTGCTGATTATTTTGCACATATGGAACATGTAGCACACCTCATTAGTCCAGTAGCGGCATGTTAAAAATAGGTCTTCTTTAGACTGAATCGCTGTGCTGCGTTCACCTCTGCTTTGCCACATTGTTTTGAGTGCAAGTGACATTTGCGAGCGTGTGGGTGTGTCGGGATCGACTGAGGGTGAGTTTACGGGGAAAGCATGTTATTTAGCTAAACCCTTATTCAAGTAATTTATAGTAAATAGAAGGTGACAGATGGGTCACCAAAGGTGTCTGAGGAAGCGGCGGCGCAGGTAAATGCCACAGCTTTAACAGTACTTTGGCCTCCTGCCACACCGTCTCTGCCGAGGAGAATAAAACAAATGGCTGACATTTTCCAGCATTTGTTGTTTCTGCCCTCTTCCCAAACACAGACCGAGGTAATTACAAAAGTAATTACTGTTAGCAAAGCAGCTTCCCTTTAGCCTTCTGAAGGCCTGCTATTATCATCCTTTAGATGTATTTAAAGAAGCATTATTCTTTGTCATGAGCAGTATTTTGTAGCACATCATTATATTCCTCAATTGCCTTATTGGTTTAACAGAATTCTAGACTTCAAGTTGTGTCTATGTTTGTTTATTAGGGTCTTCTTTCCTTACCATGCATTTCGCAAATGCAATCGATGTCTCCTGATCCTGACTCCTACCTAAATCAGCTACTGATCTACAGTGCTAAGAAGCGCAAGTACAGAAGCACTGGTGTAACTCTTACCTTTGTCACTGAACAAAGGAGCTGTAGTTCTTTCCACCTTCAAGATACATCAGATATGTTTTGTTAATAAAAAAGATTTTTAATATACTACATCGATCCTGTAGAAAATAACGTGAGTCCTCTGTATTAAACCCATTCCCAGTAAAGCTCCCAACAATGGCGCCCGGGGAGCAGTGTGTGGGGAGGGTACCGTGGTCAAGGGTACTTCAGGACTGCCACTGGGATTCAAGCCCACAACCTTTCAATTGCAGTTTTTTTTTTTAAGAATTTTGTTACATTTTTGTTGAAAAAAAATTAATCTTTTTTTTTTAATCACTATCATAGCGTAATAATACTCTCATATGGACCCAAATGCTGAAAACATAGAGAAGATTTAATCCAAGATACAATTCACAAATGGAGGAGGTCCAAAAAATGAAGCAACAAAGTCCAAAACCAAGTAATCCAGTCCAAAGCAGTCAAAGACAAGTCCACAAGGCAAAAATCCATAAAAGGGTAAAAGATACATAAGAAGGCAATACAGACCAAAAAACACCTCAGGAAACGCTTGTCTATATATACCCCTAGTCGTAGTACTCAGGTGATCCTGATCTTCTTGTTATGGGGTTGTGCGAAACTCTGGGGTGGCTGACCGGAGAGGATTCTCTGGAAGTGTCAGTGCCTGACACCGGTCCAGGGCTAGACTTTACACACTGCACCACTGTTTGCTATGGATGAATTTAGACTTTTTGTCTGGACTGTCCTGTTAAACTACAATGATACGTATATTTACTTGAGTATATTTACATATATATATTTAAGTATCAATGTTTTATATGTAATAAAAGAGAAAACATGCCAAAGTTGAAAAAGTGACTTTGTACTCTAAAAATAATTTACATTTTTGTGTGTTAGTGTTATTGTCTGTTAGTGTTAGGGTCTGTTTGTGTTATTTAATGAAAAGAATTAAGATGCAAAAAACATTTTTAGTGTTGATGTTCGAAGAATCTGCTTTCAGACGTAAATGATTTTGTTGTTGCTGCTTATTACTGGATTTATCAGGGTAAAATGTAAACAGAAATGCTACATTTACTTGGGATGGGCTACGTTGACTTGGGAAGGACAGTTGCAGTACATGCCGCCGTGTTACTAACAACAGTTCCAGCTTTGTGTCAGTCATGGAACAAAATTTATAAAAACAAACTTTTTTAAAATCTCAACCACAACAAGTCACCACACGACGATTGTTTCTGAAATGTCACTTTTTAACTTGTCACCATGCCCCCGTGATGCAATATTTATGAGTTCTTCTCCACACTTGAAGAGCCTGGAGTTGTCAGCAGGGGTTCAAAAGCGACAGAGCCGTGTGGTCCCTCTCCCAGACAAGCAAATGTGACAGGCTCAAAGGCCATACTGTGGTGGTTTCAACCAATCACTGACACTTGGACAGGGGATTGTGGAGGGTGTACTTGGTCATGGGGGATTATTCTTCTACCGCAGTGAGACACGCCTTGTAATATTCTGATAATACGAACCAAAGGGAGTTGACCAGCAGACCTGGAAGCATCTTGGAGCTAAACCAATCATAAAGAACCATCTGAGACAGTATTCCATCGTTGTTCTTATGGAAGTGGGAATCATTCTTTATTCCAACCTGGAACCAAACTTCTGCTGGAGTTTATCAAAATAACTGCACAATTAAATTAATAATTAAAAGGATTAAAACAGAGCAAATAAAGGCATTCCGGGTGCTTTGATATGAAATGCATAATCTTGTTTTAGCAGATTTTAGTTTTAACAAAATTTTCAGCCATTTATCATAGAAAGGAACCATTTGTATGTGACATTATTCCAACGAAGGCCTTAAAAATGACGCAGTTTCCATTTATGGACTGTACAGACTGGGGAGTAAATTCTATGTTTCTGAAATGTGACATCAAACTCGGGTTTTAAAAAAGCAAAGAAAAGCATTTGTGTTTTAAAGTGACCACAGCACAGCATGACATTCTTTCTCTGCATTTAACCCATTCACTAAGTGAAGAAGTGGACAGCTAATGTTGCAGCACCTGGGGAGCATTGTGTGGGTAAAGAGAAAAGGGGCAATTGGCTTACGCTCTTATCCAGAGCGTCATACAGTCATTAGTTACAGGGACAGAACTCCTTGAGCAACTGAGGGTTAAGTGTCTTGCTCAAAGACACAGTGGTAGAAAGTAAGGGTTTGAACCTGCTACTATGTGGCCTTCAGGTTCACAGACAAGTGTTTTACCCACTACGCTACTACCAGATAGATAAGGTATGCCTATATTGTCGTTGTACTGAAGCAAGATGCTACTCATACCACGAAATTGTACACATGAACATAGTACAGACAATAAACATCAGACATGAAGTCGCGTACAGACACAATTAACACCATGTGGGGATGGTAATTGTTCAAGGGTACCTCAGTGGTGCCACTGGCTATCATGGGATTAGAACCCACAGGCTTTTGATAAACTCACTAACGGCCCGGCAATCTGCTGACCCAATGATATGGGCCCTTTAAGACTAAACATATGAGTTGTGGCACCTTGCGATGACTGGGGTTGTAACCTATTAACAAGTAATGCTGCAAAACCATAAAAGTGGCGATCACAGTAATACGTTCCTAATATAACCGTAAGAAATACGACTTGCACTGTTCTCCCGTTTCATTGTTTTATAAGCCCATAAGAGTTAGATCTGTGATTTATCGGCATGCTGTTAATGTAGGTTAAATTACTGCAGAGGTTAATGACGTGGTTCATGTCACTGTGTAAAGACGTCCCCTTCATCC
>JBBPDB010000083.1:21069475-21084272 GCA_037974465.1 Brachypetersius altus
GTGACACAATCAAACAAGGCAAAATAAAAGTCAAAACAAAACACGGTGGCCATGCATGGCCCTCAGCCGTGACAGTAATTTCCAATGAAAAGGAGAAAAATTCAACATTAAGAAATATATTCTTTTATTGACACTTGTCCTGTTAACCAACATGACGGCACTGAATCTCCTCCTGTAACATTTCCCACGGTTTTACAGTGAATACAGAGAGGGATATATAACCATTCCTCTTTCCTCATCCAGATCATCCAGAGGCACCAGATCTTTATTTAAAGTGTCCTGGTATTTCATGCACTCTAACAGTGTTACCAGGCCCAGAGCCTCACAGTGAGGGGCTTTGTTTTAGGCCAGAGCTCGAGCCTGGTCTCGTCTGTTGAAAGCACACGCTCCAGGTTAAAGTCTGCGTAGTGTTTAGCAGTGAAAGGGCTTTTCCTGTCGGCATGAAGGACGTATCTAAGGGCTTCCTGACCCCGCGATGCCTCTCTGCGCTGCACTTCTCGATCAGTGAGCTCTGGATATACCTTACCTCCTCCTCCAAACCCGCTGGCTTTTCTTCCAGCGGGTTCCTCACAGCTCCAGTTATTTTACACCTCAGTGCTGTGGCTGTGAGCGAGTTTAGGCTAGCAGCTATTTTCTTATAGCCATTTCCAGACAGTTATGGATTCATCATTTAAATGTCCTAGATACTTTGATCCGGTTAAGAAGTATAAATCACAAAATTTCTGCATTTTTTAAGATTTAATTCTTAATGATGGATAAAATAAATAAATAAATAAATAAATGTACTTGGGGTTTTTTTTTTAAACCATTTATTGTGTGAGAATATGCTCCTGCAATTAAAAAAAATGAATTTATATCTTTATATTTATATCTTTGTCTGTCCTGCGGGTAATTGTGGAGGGCTCTGTATATCAGTATATTTCCACACATTGTCCATTTTATTAGCTCTGCATGCTCTACATGTTTTCTGAATCAGTTATTCTTCTTTATACTGTTTAGCAGAGGTCCAGGGTGCCACACTCAGCAGCTCTGCTCCAGTCACTGCTATATTGAGTGTAATCCACAGAGAAAAAACATCCAGTGGCTAGAACTCAGCAGTGATGAAGGACTGGAGGAGGAAACCACAGAACAGTGCAGCGAGATTTAAACTCTCATCAGCTCCATGTGCAAGATAGACACTTCACACACACATGCGCACACACACACACACACACACACACACACACACACGGCACACACACACCACACACACACACACTACACACACACACACCACACACACACACACACACACACACACACACACTGCACACACACACCACACACACACACACCACACACACACACACCACACACACACACACACACAAATACACACATGCAATAAGATAAGAGTGACATGCTTTATCTGTCCTGTTCTTCTTCTCCCTGATCACTATCAGCAAGTCCACTCTCTCTGCAATTACATGGTGGGTGTAAAAGACTTTAGCCTTTTCTTTTCTTTTCCTTTACCTTTGGAATATGACAGACCTGACCGGGGCATTTTGCTCAAACCGACTGGCCTAACGCCTGTTGAGTCTGTTGCAGATACAAAATATTTGTGTGCGTGAGTGTGTTTCTTTGAGAGTACCGGGTGGAATATAAGAGATCAAGAAGGCATGTGTGTGTTTGTCTGTCTGTGTGTGTGTGTGTGTGTGTGTGTGTGTGTCTGTGTGTGTGTGTGTGTGTAAAAGAAAAAGAAAGAGTAAGAAATGTCTGTGTCTTTGTGCAATGACAGATAGACAGTGAGCGAGTATCTTAAAGGCGCTATATTCTGCATATATTACTCCTCCGTCTACCTGCTGGAGCCGATGGATGTAAGAGAGAGAGAGAGAGAGAGAGAGAGAGTGAGAGAGAGAGAGAGAGAGAGAGAGAAAAAAGAGTGTTAATTGAAATATACTTATTAACCTAATTAATGTATACAGCTTCAGTGTATGGGCCACAAACGGGGTGAACTGGAATTTGATGGGAGGCTATAAAAACGGACTTAGCTAACTAGTCATCAAGCTACAAGTTTAGCCTGCATCCTAAAAAAAGTGATGTATCTACTTCAAATGAGCAACTTATATAATGTTCTATTAATAAAATACAGGCCTGCATGCACTATATGGACAAAACTATTGGGACACACCTGTTTTCCAGGGTTTGGGGTAGGCCCCTTGCTTCCAGTGAAGGGCTTAATCTTAATGCTTCAGCAGACCAAGACATTCTTCCATGCTTCCAACTGTGTGGACACTGTTTTGGGAAAAAACGTTTCTATTCCAGTATGACTGTGTCCCAGTGCATAAAGCAAGGTCTGGGCTGGACGAGTCAGTGTCATAAATGCTCTACAGAATGAAACAACAAGAGTGGAAGCTGTTATAGGGCAACCAACTTCATGTTAAAGTCTGTGCATTTGACTGCAATGTCATTAAAGTCCCTGTTGGTGTAATGGTCAGGTGTCCCAATACTTTTTCCACACATAGTGCATTTACACATTGCAAATATGTGGGTTTATTCTGATTTCTGTTGTTACATGTCTATGGTTTTATGCAAGTGAAAGAGTCATTCCCCATTCTCCATATAATTTCCCAGCCTCTCTTTATCCCTGTCGGTCTCAATCTTTTCACTGATCTGGGATCAGTTTCCCTCTGGCTTTTCTTACCCTTGACCCTTTCTATTCTAAACCACGCTGCTGACTTCAGATCTGCTCTGAAGCGCGCCTAATTAAAATGCTGCTATGGGGCACAGTGGGTTACACCGTGTCTGTCTCAGCTTCTGGATGACCTCGGAGCACACATCTATCTCATTGAGCGGTCATACCGATTGGACAGCCGATAGCCAGGGGCCAGTCCTCATTCGTTTTTCCGAGACCTCCCGTTCCTCCCATTATTTTCTTCTCCTTTTCTTACCAATCTTTCCTTTTTCATCTGAAATCGAGCCCGTTTGTCAAATACATCTGGTCTGATGTTGAACTGGAAGAACAGTCAGTGACAAACTGCAACCTAATTAAAGTGAGGACGATGGCACATGTCTGACACTGGTAATCATGATACAGTATAACAAGGTGAATCATTTTCCATACTCACGATTTGTATTCGTTTTTTAAATGTCAAACTACAGCCGTGACCCTCTTCGTTTTGTGAAGCATTGAGACAAATTTTCAGATTTGAAGCAAAAGGAATTCTAAGATTCGATTCATTGTATTGATTTCTCCAATTCACAACGAAATAGGGGCAGCTGGTGGTTAGGGAGTTACCTATGTGAGCAAAAGGTTCAAATCTCAGGAATGCCGGTGGCACCACTGTGGTACTCTTGAGTAAGGTATCGTCCCCACACGCTGCTCCGCAGGTGTCCTTCCCCTGTCGGTGGCTGTCCACTGCTGGTGAATGGGTTAAATATAGGGAAAGAATTTCACACTGTATGCAGTGCTGTGGTATGTGCGAAACGATGTGTTACAACTGGAATATTTAAATGAACATGAACTGTCTAACAACAATACTGACTAACCACTATGATATTGTAAGAATCTGTATATTTTTTATGAGCATAACATTGGTAAATGCTGATTACACGCTGGTACACACAGCAATAAGGTTTCATCCAATTTAAGTCATGAAACCTGCAGTGAAGCCAAGGTTTAAGGAACCTCCACATAATGTAAAGGTTCTGTACTACATACATTTTCTACTCAGAACTGTTTGTCCAAGACAGTACCCATCTGGAAACCTACCTTTTTAAGAATGTCGGCTTCAGACATCACAGAGAGCCCTAGCTGTACGATTCGGCAGGCTGGCTTTTTAGGGGATTGGCCAAGGCCACACACTCCCCAGGTGGATGAGAAAAGGGGAAAGTGGCGTTACCTCCTCTTCTCCTCTTCTCCCAGTAAAAATGATAATTTCCCTCTCCTCCATTTGTCTTTCTCTCATCTGACAAACATCTCTTCCTGACCTTGAGCGAGAACAACATCCTCTCTATTGCTCTCTTTCTCTCCACGACTGAATTAAAAAAAAAAAGAGACACGGAATGTGCACACGCACCCTAAAAGCGATTGGTTACAGTTGAGAGATTTCCGACTTGTTAGCAGATGGAGATACAGCTTTACCAAGGGACTGTGGAAAAACCACACATAGACACACACACACACACCCCACCCCTGAAAAAAACATTAGCTTACACACTGGCACGTTCTGTAGCCCTCCCTGGACCAGATGCTTTGCCTAATCTGGCTTTCATTTTGAGGAATTGCTTTATATTTCATACTTAGCCATGTGGAAACATATACATCCTCACGTCCTGGACATGTGTATTTTAAAATACAGAAGTATAGCATTTGCTGTTTTGCCATACATATGCCCACTGCGATGTATTTTTAAATCAGCGTCTCTTTGAGTGTGACAACCATTCCATGCCAGTGTCTGTTAAATACCTACACAAGCCCCTCATTCTGACTAGTGATCACCTGAATCACATCTTATTTAAAGAGGAAAAGTATAAAAACTGATCAACACTCGCTATCACAATGTGACCAGATGGATGGTAAAACACTTTTTTTTTTTTTTTTAAATTATTCGAGTTCTGTAAACTCTGCATCATTTCTTTTACTCTGATGTTTTGTCATTTCCTTTACAATAATGCTTTAAAGAAACATATTTTTACTTGGAAATCAGGAGAAATATTGTCAGCTTTTCTTAAAAACTTCAGTTCAGTCATACTTGCACCTTTAAAAGATCAAACCTGAGAAACTGAACATTTTTGCAGAGCTGGTTTTCCAATAGTTTTAATGTGAAACTTTAATGTGAAGATGGTTAAGAACCTTTTTCTAATTTTAGTGGCATGAGCTAAGAGTTTGGAACAACAAAATGTAAGAAAACGCATCTTTACTTGCAGGCCCTGGAGAGTACAGAGAGTACAGAGTTTAGGCTAGTAATTATATAAAGTAAACCCACGTACTTCATGCTATTGATTTACATCAGATGCTTTGTACCAGTATTCAAGTATGGTCATAGAAACTGGAAGCCATTCATTGATTCAATGCAAGTCTATTTAGATCAGTGTGTGAGGCATATGGACGCATGACGGACAGCTGGATCGATAGTTAGATAGGAGCCGTTGGAATGCTGTGCTTGTCAGATTTGATCCGATTTCTCTGAGGAACGGGCGCAGATCAATTTTAATACTGTATTAAAGAAGACCAGGTACAGCCTCCCAGCCAGTTGGGCCAATTCTCTGCCCAAATCTTCCAGGCTGCTGAGCCAAGGGCACCAAGCTTTGGAGAAGTTGTTCACTGCAACGAGAAAGAAAGCACAGCAAGGGTAGAGGGGACAGGGAGGAAAATTGATGGAGGGAAAGCGGCAGAGGGGGCAAGGGAGGAACAGATTAAAAGAAGCCGAAGTTGTGTAAGAATAGAGAAAGAGGAGCGAGAAGAAGCTAACGCTGCATAATAAAGCCAGGGGAGAAAGAGGTAGCGGGGACGAGAGACAGTGAGAAAGAGCAAGAGAGAGGGAGAAAGAGAAGTTAATGGCAATGAGGGGAAGAACTCAGCGGGCGGTGGGGATTGTTCAGTGGGTAATTAATCGTCATTTCGCTCAGTGCACTCCCCTTCTGGGCACCTCCTGATCCTTCTTCTCTCTCTCTCTCTCTCTCTCTCTCTCTCTCTTTTCATCACACTTTCTCTCTCCCCTGTCCTGCTCTGTACATTTTTCTCTCTCTGTCACTCTCTTGGCCGTGAGACCTCTCTTTCTTTCTGTGGCCGTGTATTGCTGTCTTTAGAGTGAGAAGCCGAATGAAGTAGTGGAATCCACCCGCTAATTAAGAAGGCCGCTAGGATTTTCTCACTATATTTGACGCGGCTTCGGATTCAATTAAATCGCCCCCCTCCCCTCAACTATATTCACTGTGGGCCAACGGTATTAATTACACAAGGTTAATTATCTCACAGTCAGACTTTGTGATGTTCACAGTCCGTAACGTCATTACCTCAAAATGGCCCATGCGTACTGACCAATACAAAATCCCTTTAATCATAATCCCTTAAGAAACTGTTCGGGGTTGTCGATGATGAGAAAACTGTACATTTGATTCTGTTTCCAAGGGCTTTTGTGGATTGAATGTGAGCATTTGAAGTCCGTAGCTCTTTGAAAGCGAGGTTTCTTTGCAGCTAGTGCTAATAAGCTAGTGTCGGCTTGCTAAACATGATCAAGGGGATTGCCATGCCTGGATCACGTCGGCCAGACTGGCCTGGTCTTCTTTGATCCTGCTGGACCCTGGAGGCTCCTGTGGGTGTTGTAGACACATGGGCATCCCAAAGGAGATGGTTTAGCATGTCCTGGCTCACTGATGCTAAAGGTCCGGCAGTAGACAAGAAGAATTAATAAACGATGTTAGCATTTGAAGCATTTGCATAATAATATAAAAAGAGACTTTGAAATGAGCCACTCGTGGACTAAATTGTCAGTGGGGATTCTTCATTGAAAATTCCTTATAGTCTTGGACAAGGCTTTTGCTGGATCTTAAAAAGCAGCCATTATTGTGTTTGATTCCACAGAAGAAGTGGATTGTTGAACCTTAGAGATCAATCTGGTATTGTATATGCTCAAAGGAATGGATAAATGGAGTTAATGAATGTATTGAATGTCTACTGATTATAAACAACACCATTATGTGCACTATGTTAACAGCAATTAGATTTACATGCAAACTAATTGGTCAGTATTAGCCACACTAAGGGCATTTTTGCACTTACGTTGTTTGGGATTCAAGATCTGTCTTTTGAAACTGTTTATTAAACTGTTTATTTTATACAGCTGTATCAAGCTATTTTAAGACGAATCCTGAGTTAGAGAGATGTTAAATTTACCTTTGTGGACTAATTTGTGATTTAGCAATAATAGAAATGAGAATGGAATTGTCTCTTTGCTAACACTCAATTTGCATTCAGAGAGAACACAACTGCTATCACAATGAGAAACACATATAATTCTACTGTGAAGTTCATTTTGATGTAATCAAACATTAGACCCTGCCAGACACTCAGACACAAGACCACCTGGCTAGTGACCTCTTGGTAAGGTGTTCTGTACACTGCATGATGCTGCAAATGTTTGATGGGGGCTTATATACGTAATGCTTTCCCTGAATTGTTTTTTTTTTCTTCTTTTCCTCTCTGTAGAAGGCGTTCTTCCATTCAGATCACCTCTCTGAGTAGTTGAGGTCAGGGTTTGAGTAAAATTCTAGAACAGTGGGTGTGAGACCAGCATAGGGTGGCGGCTTCTACTCAGATTGTTATTCTTGTGTGGCCAGTTTAGAGCTGCTGATCAGAGGAGGACTTGGCCAGCAGCCAGCGGACCAGTGTCCAAGGCAGCGATGCCAGAGTTAGTTAGACCCGGGCATCTTCTTGGCAGCAGGGCTGAATACTCTAAATGGACAGATATGCACAGTAATATTCAAACCTTGACTACATCCGCTTTTTGTTTCTGAGCAACAGCTGCTGATTAATGTGCTGTTAGCATCCTGGCTAATGTTATTGGTGTTCTTTTTAGCATGCATTTCGATACATTAAAGCGACTGCCTGGGCGTATGTACGTGTGTGCTTTGACTACGGCCCAGCCAATCAGAGCTTGGAATCAACACTGCTCATTCATAATGCTCATTTGGTCTCTTTTTCGCAAAATGTTCACATCTCTGTATCGGAGATGGTCTTAGTCTCTGAATTCGTAACGGCATATTGCTTCTCAATTACTGTTCTGGAGGGTATTTGACATGGCAACCCTTTTAAATTTCCTCCATTAATGATCTGCCGAGCCCAAGCTTTTTTTTTTTTCTTGTCTGGAGCCTGATAAAATCCATATTGCAGGAGAGAAGTGATTTATTCTGGAGCATGGAGGGAGCCTCACCTTTTCTGAGTCATTGGGCCGCCTCATCTGTTTTGAGCTCTCTGTTCGGATCAGCTGATTTCAGGGGAGGTGGAAACACTGCATCTGTGACCTTTGAAGCAGGCTAGCATGCTGTATACCAAACATCTGTACGTGTCTGTATCTGTATGTGCGAAAAACAGCCATACTGACGCAATTTCACTCAAAGAAAAACAGCATGGTGTTGAAAAGAGGTAAACATTTCTTGTATGTAACGACTTCCTGAGTTCATCAGATAGCATGAACACACAGCACGCATGCAACAACATTCTGAGCAATCAAGCATGCAAAACAGCGCTAGGAAATGTCGCCCTGCATGGTGTATACCCCTCAGCTGTGGTAAAACCACTATAAAGCATGGCCTGGAATGGATTACTACTTTTAGAAAACACTGGCACTTGTGACATGATGAATGGCTCCAATGTTAAAAAATAACGGAAGGGCTTGCAACCAAAATTCGGCCGTTTTCATCAATGTTGGGTTAGGTTGTTGGGTGTAAGCTTTTACATTTCAGTACGTAATGTTTTGATTTTACAGGGAAATTACAACAAAAACACATTTTTTTGTGCAATTTCCCTGTAAAACTACTTGTGTTTTGTAATACAACATTTCAGTTGTTTATTTTATATAATAATTGTTGTTCACAGGTATTCCACCAGGCAATGTAGCTAGCTAACAGTGGTTCTGGGATTTGTTCTTAATAACTTGGCTTAGCAAGCTACTGAAACCAAAAACTGCCACAGATCCTGCTGAAAATGTGCTGTTTCATATCACCACACGGTTGTATGTAAAAGTGGGTCGAACAAACTCTGACTGTAAACAGCCTTACTGACTGTACCTGGGATGAACATCTAACAGTCAGTTAGAAAATACTCAAATGATGATCTTATCTCGAGTTAGGAATCCGACTTTTATGTCGGTTACCTAGCAACTAATGCAACATGTCATCTCGCGAAGTAACTGTTACCTGTTGCCACTGTCACTTTACAAGTCTGTAACTCTTTATCGTCAGAGTATCTTCATTACTGTCTTCAACATATGGATGTTAAACAACGTTGTGCTCTGAACTTTAAGCCAGAAGAAAAAATTGGGACAGAGCTGTCATAAAAAACTATGTTGATAAAAGTATAGGGACCTCCCCAAAACACACACACACACACACACACACTCTCACAGTCAACCACACAGTAACACACTTCGCTTTGAAAATCACCTTAGCGAAAAAAAGCATTTGTTACAACTGGGTGAGCACCTTCGCCTAAATAATTAGCTGGCGACAGTTAAAGACAGCGGAATTTCCTAAAGTTAGAAGAGTTTATTTAAGATTTTTTTCCGGTTAGGATGCCTCTGTAATACACATTTCCTAATGTAAGTTAGGATAGAAAAACTGACTTTGGAACAATTGTTCTGTAATGGCTTTTGCCTAAATAAGATCCTAAACTACCGATACCATGGTTACCACACAATCAAGATAGGATTTTGATGTTAGCAAGTTTCTGTAATGAGGTCCCTGGTTGAAACAAATTAAACCATAAAGAAGTCCATCACAATGTTATTTTTGAAAGTTTGGTTGAGACTAATTCAACCATGAAGATGCTAAGTTAGAATTTTTGGTTGAAACCAGTTAAGCCATAATGATGTTAATTTTGAGGGTTTGGTTAAAACCAATCAAACCTTCCGCAGTCACATATGTGCACTGCCAAAAATCTTGGAGAGGGTGTTTGTGGCGTTTAATTCCAGGTTTGTTATGCAGCCCAAACAAAAAGAGTGCTCCCGTGGGAGACCTTTCGGAAAACAGAATGTGGCTCCACAGGGAGTTCACATCTAATGAGCTCTGAATAAATGTATAATTTGCCCCCCGCTATTAATTGTAGCAGAGACCCCATCGAGATGGATCTGCTCCCTACTGCGGTGACGCTCTCTCACTGGGCTGTGTTGAAATTCGGCTAAGAGTCACTGTGGGTTTTGGAAAGCGGAGGGAGGGGACAGTGGGGAGGGGGAAGGTGTAATAAAGATGGCAATCAAACAGTAATTTGCTTCCATGTGTGAAAGAAGCGTGAGACAGGAACACATGAGCCAGGGGAAAGATGTACTGTTTTCGGAGCATGAAATACCGAGGGATTGCGCTTTTAAGGTATAGTTTCTTCTCCAAAAGAAAAAAAAAAAAGATGCGGCATGACAAGAACGGCAAATGGAAAATATGCATCAAGTGTCATTAGACGTAATGACTGAGCCTGCTGAAAGGAGGAGAAGAAAAGATATCACATTTCATGAGATGGCACTTAACTGAGCGCTGGTGATGATGGATTGTCTTGTGTTTAATACAGTTTTGTGTTGCTGGCTTTGAATGCATAGTTGCTTTCTTTTTGAACAAAGATCAGTTTTTTTAATTGATACACTTTTTAAAAACAATGTTATATAAGGAGTGTAACAGCATCACCTTCCCACTCATATAAGATGACATACACATCTAATAAAAAATGACATAACTGTAACAATAACAATAACAATGACAACAAAACAACAACAATAACAACAATAGCTACAATAATCAACATCATCATCATCATCATCATCATCATCATAAATAAAAATATAAATTATACTAAGACTTTTATTATACTATTTGTGATTATCCTGATTAAACTTAAAAAATATACATAAATAGTAAGAACATTTTGTATAAAAATGTATAAAAGCCCAGACTGCATTTTTTTTGTGGCTTCTTTTGACGCAGCAACACATTCTGATATAGTTGGTACCAACCCTCCTAGTTTCGATTAACTATAGCTTATATAGTCTAGCATAACATTTTCTACCAAAAAAACAAGCACATTAGTGGTCCACATGAAATAGTTGTATTGTGTGATATTTGCAACGTTTGCTTTGTAAGAATCTGTAGAGATCTAACATTCGATATCCTTATTCCACCTTATGTGTCTTTGGCAGTGCCTTGGGATTTGTCCTTGACTCCTCAAACTCATTTAAATCAGCCCCCAGAGTAGGTATGATGCATGTATGTCAACGCTGGTCACAGTAAAACGGATCAGTATGTGATCAGACAGGAGCTTTCAGCATGCTGCTGTGTTTCCTTTGCTCTGTTTAAAGGAAGCTTCATGCTGCCTTTATTGCTGGGTGTGCTGTGAAAGTTTCTGAGCAAGTGTGTGCAATAATTCAAATTATTGATTTGTTTCATTTAACAATGAAACAATAAAGAGCAACATGAGGCGTTTGCAGTGTATGCAGTGATTCTTATGTTTGTAATGTTCATGATTTTGTTCCTTATTGGGGAAAATAAAGCCAACAGCAGTTTTGATCAAACAGCAGACTGAAAAGCAGGCCACTTTTTCACAGGCTTAAACAAATAACAGTATGTTCAGTATCTTTTGGCAGAGCTCAAATGACCTCCCTAGGCTCTTGGTGTGTTTCTATAACAGACACAGACTATTAAAGAAAAGTATTGAGCCAAGGCTTTGACAGGCCTTGTCCGATATCAGTACGCTGACTTAGATTCTCACTGTTAGCAGCAAAATAGGCTAATTAGTATTCTCTCTGGATGTGGATGGCGACACTTGGCATAGGATCTGACCAGTGGGCCTCAATGTCTTTCATTTTGGGCCATTTCCAGAGGAGCTGCCTCTGTAGGATTCTGTGGGTGGGATCAGTATGCAGGGGCTGCTGCATTAGAGCTTTTCCTGCCTATAATCTCCGTACACATAACCTAATTTTTTGGAAATGAAAAAGATTCTGTTTAAGTAAATTCACTTAAAATGAGCAAAAGCCCTCAAAATAGCAGCTGATATTGTTTTTAATCTATCTGACTCTTGTCCATTGTTATATTAAACAGTGGGCAGTGTCAGCAGGTGGTTGGGTATCCGGTTGGGTATCTCAGGGGCAAAATATGTACATACTAGGACATTAAATCTGTCACGTCCAACCATGTGCTAGCATGATTAAAGTTCAGTAGCGCTAATGTTTTTCCTGACTTTCGGCCACATTTAGACATCTCCTGTTCCACCTATTCCCACTGTGGTGGAGTGGGTAGCGCTTGCTTCATACCTCAAAGGCTGGGAGTTCTAATTGGGGTCCTGGATGTCCTTGTGTGTGTGAAGGCTTGATCTCTTTGTGGTAGTGTGGGTTTCCTCCAAGGTCTCTGGTTTCCACCCACAATCCAAAGACATACACATCAGGTGAAGTGGGGAGTCTAACTTGACCATAGGTGTGAATGTATGACTGAATGGTGTGTGTGTGGGCCCTGTGGTTGGCTGGTGCCCCCTGGGATAGGCTCCAGGTACCTTGAGGATTAACAGTAGTGAGGATTAATCGGCTACAGAAAGTGAGTGAGTGGGTGAATTCCACCCACTAGCTGGGACTCATGCTATCACACAATACCACCAATACTTGGAGGGTGAAGGCTAGCATGTGCTTCCTCCACATCACAGGCATCTTTGGCACTGATGCAACATCATTGGACATAGTTGCATCCTTGAGGGAAAATGCTGACCGCCAATTTTGCTTCATCAGCAAGCATCTGTTGGCTAGTATCACACGCTGAGTGGTAGGGAAGAGGGTGGGCCATCATCCCAGAGCAAGGCCAATAGTACTGTCTTGGACTCCCTGTCATGGTATCTTGGCACCACCAGGGATCCACCTCACCATCCCCAGATGATAGGGCCTGCACTTGCACCACTCAGAAGCACATATTAAAACAATTTATTATTAATAAAAAATACTTCAGCACTGGCATGTCTAAGAATTGAGAAAACTATAAACGTAAGCCAGTCTATTGCAAAAAGAATAGAAGAACTAATACTGATATTGCAGGTTTTCGTACCAGATAAGGGGTTTTTAAATGAGAAGGCTGCTCCTTCTGATGGGGTAATGCAAAAGTTAACACTGGAGCTATTTGGGACAATGTTATGTGAAGGGAGGAAGATTTTACGCAGGTATTCTGGCAAACCACACAAAGGATGGCATGCATTCAACAGACAATCTAATTATCTGAACATTGTTCTGTAACATCAATATCATATTAAAAAGAACATTAGACCTCTTTAGAGCTGCTTGTTCTAGTGACACGAAGCTATGAATGTGATCTCCTACACTTTTATATCTAAACCCTTTTCAGCTTTGTCAAAGAAATGAAAACACCCCCTAGATGAAGTTAATGTGTCTGAATTAAATGTTTCTCGTTGACACCATTTTGCATAATTCAGAATAATGCACTGCCAGTGTTGTTCTCACTGCACGTATGTATGATTAATGAATATTTCTGTCAGAGGTTTTCCTTCAGTCGCAGAAGAAAGTGATAGGGTAACTTATACCTTTATCCTGCACTTGCTGCTTATTGCACTTCTTTAGACCTAAACTGCATTTCGTTGCCTTGTACTTGTATAATGACAATAAAGTTGAATCTAATCTAAATCTAATCTAGGGTGGCCCCATTTATGGACCCTTAGCCTCATAGGCAGCGAGCTGTTAATGCACTTTGTGTTCTGATATCTTTCCATTATAGCCAACCAAGTTTGACTTTAATCTGAATTAAACCATGCAGTATTACAGCCTTAACACAATGCACACTTTTTTTTTTTCTTTTAATTTATTAAGTTAATTTTGTGGTTGGTGGTCTGGTCCTGTAGGTCCCCTTCAGAAAGAATAAAATACAATTTAGTTGCTTGCATGGCAACAATTCAAACAATTTAAGAAGATGAAAACAGTTACTGAATTACGTGTAAGGGGCCCTGCTGGAATGTCCATTGGCTCCTTTAGGCCAAGCTTGACGATTATTGACTAACATCCCTTGTCACTTGGGCTGGGTATCAAATGCAAAAGGGTGGTCTGCTGCAGTAATTTGGGCTGGATTATTCCGCTGCCCACAGAATGCCATCAAACGGCATTAGAGAAACTAATGTAAATGTCGACTAATGTAAAGTTAATGGTCTTGGGGCAGGTTTGGACTGTCGTCGTATTCAAAGGACCTGAACGTCATTACTGAGAGAAAGGACAACATCTGCATACGCCCACACTGTATGTTGTTTGTTTTTGATTGCCTATGGCATCCCCTGGCCTCCCTAATGGTCACATTACCCTTTGTAATGGACAGTGTCATGGCTACCCGCTCCCTGTAGAAAACGCATTATTAAAACGGGCTAGCACAGCATTCAGGCTAATGCTATCTGGGAAGTGACTAAAAATGTCATGACATTGCAGCATCATTACTAGACTGTCAGTTAAATGAGTTGGTAGTCTGACCGCTAGCAGTTTCATTGCGAGCAGTAAATATATATAGTAGTCACACATCATTTTAAAACCACTCGCCTGATGTTGTGTTATTCCCCCTAAGACATCTGAGGGAGATCCTTTATGTTGTGAGGTGGGGCTTTCATCAGACTAGCTTGTCCAGCATATGCCACAGATGCTCAGTTGGATTGAAATCTTGAACTTTTTGTTATGTTCCTTAAATTATTTCTCTATTCTTAAATGTGTTTTTTTTACACACTGGTGAAGGAGGCCACTGACACCTTATTATTATTTTTTTTCGAATTTTTTTATCCATTGAAAGTTGTGGTTTTGGAGCTTTGTCAAATGAGGAGACATGATGGAGACTGGCTCCCCCACTCCCCCCCAAAAAAATAAATAAATAAAAAATTGCTGAATATTTGTTGTCAAATCTGGCACTCTTACATTTAAGTGTAAAATGTCCATTTGTCATATGTAAACACTCCACAGCACAGTGTGACCGGCACAAAATTGCTCTCTGCATTTCACCCAGTGTACTAATAGTCCTGGGTAGGGATGGGTATCGTTAAGGTTTTAACGGTATTACTACTTCTTTCGATACCACTTATCGGTTCGGTACTTTAACG
>JBBPDB010000083.1:21084372-21098449 GCA_037974465.1 Brachypetersius altus
TGTATTGAACTTGAGAGACACCATCTGCCGGAATCAAATTCCTTGTATGTGTTCGCTCACATACTTGGCCAATAAACACGATTCTGATTCTGATCTGATTCTGATTCTGATTCTGATTCTGAAAAGAGCGGCCTCTAGCGGACAAGACAGTAAATATGTTTTTCCAAATAGTATTTCCATTATTGATGAGACAACTGGAGTCAGGACATAGTCCCGGTAGGAATAGCTTGGGGTAAAGGGCAACTGTACATAAACAGTGTTTTGTTCCAACATCTCTCTATTTTTGTTATTCTTTAACATTTTGTACACAATTTAATAACATCACTTGACATTTGCATTGAACCAAAATCTCATGATGAACAGACCACCAGAAAAAAGTAGTTTGTCTAAAGGCTTCGATAGCACACAGATCTTGACAGCTCTACAGACGATTCAGCAGAACAAACAAGAAGCAAAACAGAAACTCTGGCTTTACCATAACTATTCTTGATTAGCCTGAAAAGGGTCAATGCAGTGCATGATATTAAATGATATTAGGGGGTATTATAGGGTTTCCTGCTAATCTTCTATGTGATTCCATTTTTAGTTTGAATTCATTTGTATGATGCCATGGCCTCCTCTGTGTATTAATCTTCTGTGTTAATTAGTCCCTTTAGGCCTGGAAGTTTGAGCCAACCACAGTTTGAATTGTCATTCTTCCATGAAGGAATTCATTGAGATAAAATATATCTTTCTTGCAGCTTTTGACATGCAGAGCAGACATGCAGAAACCAGAAAGCTCAGAATTGGTTGGTAGAACGCTGTAGAAACACCATACATTTTATTTTTCCAATGCCATAAACATGCCACGATAAACTATGTCAATTAATGTACCTTGGTGTGATGCTACCATTACTGGTAATTGTCCTAACAGATGCTACAATGTTTGATGCCATGTTATGTTACTGGGAATGTTAACACAACACTGCTATATTCCCAGCATTACCAGTTATGAGAAATGCAGCAATACTTGATGTCACTACAGTTTGTGTTACAGGCTAATTTAAAGACATTATATCAAACATTATAGTATCTGTCATCCTGCTAATGGTAATGTAACATTGTTTAATGGACATAATCTGTCATTGTATTAATGGACATCATCTATCATGACCTCTTATGACAGCATATGAAATCTGCTATGACATAGTTTTGGCAAGGTTATGTCAATATTAGGTAGCGGCTGTTCTGAACAACCCTTTTTACTGTATGGAAGGTGAAACCTTTTCAGAACATTTATTTTGTTCTATCTTGTAATCAAGCTTTGATCAGCAATCAGAAAATCTTGTCCAACATCAGAAAAGTTAATACAAAGCAACGCATTTGTTGGCAAAGCATGGATAGATCAACTTATTATACATGATTAATACCACTAAACGTTTGCGACCCCCAGTTTTATGTGGTTGTTCACTGATACCAAAAATAGTAGAAGCTTGAGGAAAAAGTTATGGCAGAAAGCAACATACTTGAAGGACTTGATAAGAGGCAACGGTGAAAAAAAGCTTTTTAGAGTGAATTGAAACCTCTAATTTGCATTACATCTACTTCTGTGTCCTCTTTGACCATTATTAGACTAGTAATTTGTGAATTGCCTTTTTGTATTGGACTGAAATTATCTTTTATGTACCCCACCTTGACTCTCACAATAGAGTAACACATTGCTAGGCAATTCATTTTAAGGCACTGTCTATGGAGGCCTTATCTTTTTCGTGCAAGCAGCAACTTTAGGGCTGTTTCTGCTTAAAAGAAGAAAAAAAAAGGTTCTGGGATGTCTCCTGGCAAACATAAAACATTTTGTGGACTGTGTGAGAGTGTGTGTGTGTGTGTGTGTGTGTGTGTGGAGGTAATGGGGTCATTACCATGCTGCTCAGAAGCAAGCCCTAGGCCATGTTTAGTCACTTCATTAAAACGGGATACAAATGGACGCTACTGTAATTTCTGCTTCGTTTGAGAGAAGAATTTGGTGACAAAGTGCAGTAGCTACACGGCGAGTGTAGCTTGCAGCCAGTGCCTTGGATAGATAATAACGCTTTTAGCAGAATGCCACACTTTTACACTGATGGAGAGTTTCCAATCCAAATCCTTAGTTTCTCCCTGATGAGAAAAATTATGCTATTGGAACAACTTCTTCAACCAAAGCCACTGTCAGCTCATAATATAAAAACAAAGACAGAGTCAGGGACAAGAAGAAAATTAATTATCTTACCATGGAAAAAAATGTACTCCTGTCGTACCTAAATGTATGGTCAGCAATACATCCACAGACTCGGGCTTTGTCCTTTTAAACTATTGTCTGGTAAAATGTTTCTCCTTTATGATGGAAAATCTGCTGTTGATTACCTTTTTAACGACGGTTCTTCATAGCATCAGAAAGTTTTCTGATATTGTAGTGGGGCAACTGGTGGCCTGGTGGTTAGGGAGTTGCCCCACTGTCAGAAGGCAGTGTGTTTGAATCCCAGTGCTACCAGTGGTACCACTGAGGTACCCTCAAGCAAGATACCGTCCCCATGCACTGCTGTCCGGGCGCTGTCGTATGTTCACACATGACTATTAGGAGCCACTTTTACTTTACGCTATGAAAGTAAAGGAACTTTTTACTATATAGAACCATATAGAGTAAGAATAAAATGCTATCCATAACTGAAGGATGAAGAAATAAACCTAACCAGTTGTTTGGCTCAGTAGTGTGAAGTACTTTAAAGTGATGAATCTAAAATCATTAGAATGGAATGGAGTTTTTCTGCCCCAGTATTTTATAAAGCTTATGTCTGAAGTACAGCGGCAGAAAAAGTGGGAGTGAACAAGCAGGAGGAGAGTTCAGAGAACAGTTTATTAGTGTGATAGTGTTATACAAAATGAAATGAATTGCACTGCAAGGTGTGAATGTGCTGAAATCCAGTCTTGTAATCATGCTTTTGTGAACTGCCGTCTCCAGTCTCAGAACATGTAGGACTGCATGTCTTCAAGATAAACTCGCCTAAAAATAAGTTAGCATGAGTGTTTTCTTGTTTAATGACTGTCTGAGATGTAAGAATCTGAGAACTGTTCCCTGAAAAATAGAACAACCTTATTGAAAATTCAATAATATTAAAAAATAGATATCTAGATGAAAAAACACCCAGGTTTTTGACTTTTAATTAAAAGGTTATATCTCCAAGGATGATTTTATTCCACGCTTATGAGACAGAGACAGAGCAACACTCTCAAACCCTGAGTAAAACCCTCCCACCATCTGTTCCCAAATCCAATGGATTTACCTTTCTGGGGGATGTGTGCAGAAATGCCATCGATGCCGTTTGCCAGTGGCACCATTTCCAAAGCTTTTTCCTCCCCATGTTCCTGGCAAGGGCTGCGAGAATCTGGCTACTGCCAGTCAGTTTACCGCTGTGGATCCAAAGCAGTGGAAGTTTTTCCAGCCATACGGTTTTGCAGTTCCTCTCGCAGGGGGGAGATTGACTAAAGGACTGTTGGATAGGCTTTCTGCATTCAGCTTGAGAGTGTGACTAAATAGGCGAGAGCCTTTAATTCCACTGGAGCTGTTAACTTTTGCGAAAGGCTTGTTCGTAGCTCAAGTTTTAATTCGACTGAAGCTTGTTAGGCTGCAACCCTGCTTGTTGAACATGTGCACTTTTTGTTGAGATGTATTACGTTTGCTGTTAAGCAGCTTTTGTTGAATTAAAAAAAAAATCCAACAACACAGCTTTGAAGAACACCCAAGGCCCGATTGTGTCCTTCCAAAGTATATTAGGTGTAATAAAGCAATCCTGATCCAATTAATATGGATTTTTCCAAGTGAAAAAAACATGACAAAAATGACATTTGCTATTTTATACATTTGATAAATAATTCACAGGAGGACACTTCATACAAACAGTATATATTATTCATTCTTAAATTCTTAATATAAGCATTATGCTAACAGAAAAAAATGCAGATTTTTTAAATAAAATGTGCAGATAGAATGTTGAATATACACTGGACATCACAGTAAAGCCAGGCCTGTAGTTGTATCTAAAACAAATCTTGTAAATGGATAATGGACACCTATAGGGTAAGTCAAAATGTAAAAATGACTGCTGCCTTCTGGAAAGCTATAGTTTGTAATAACTAGGAAATGAGGGAGAAGTGTAAATGAGTGTTCCTAATAGGTATCATCTTCACAGAGATGATAGCAGCAGGAAGGAGAAGAGGAAGTCATGGAGATGTAACAGGCAGTAGGCGTAGTGAGAAAAAGATAGAGAGCCCAGAACTCAGCCCTGGGGTACACCAGTGCTGAGAGGTTAATGAGGATGGAGAACCCTCTCCATGAGATGAGATGAAATTCATCAAATGAGAGAGAGAGAGGGTCAGGGCAGAGAGAGAGGTCGAGAGAGAGATAGAAAGAGAGACAGCAAGAAAGAGAGAATGTACTTGTGTTGGCCAAATGTCTTTAATTAGAACAACAGTGTAATTCAGGGTAGGTTAGTGGAAGTAATTTGTTTTGTGTTTTTTCTTGCATCAGTATAGCTTAATATAACGTATAGACTATGTGTCAGCTTCACAAAATTACAAACTGCAGTGGCCAGTATTTATACTCCACCACACTTTCATTTAAAAGCTACATGTGCTACATTTGGGAGCCTAGTCAATGCATCACAAAGTTATTAATGCAAACAACATGAATTCCATTACTCTAAAACCAGTTAGTGCAAACTTAACATTTCACTTACGGTCTACAGAGAGTCATCACCTCATCACCTTCACTCTCTTATTGGCTGCCAATAACGTGCTGCGTTGAGAACTCACACTCAAGTGAAACAAATGTCAAAAGATATTAATCCCTTTCTGCTATGAGTCGTAGAGATGCAGTTCCTTTGTCCTCGGATGTTTCGGATATTTCACAGGAGAGGCTTTTTTTGATGAGTCGTCCACTGACACATAAGGCTAGGAGCTCCCAGATGAAAATGTTTGACATTAAAGTGAAATTCAATTTTGCGGCTCAGTTTAGTCCTGCATGGGGTCCAGCAGGGCCAACCACAAGAATCCGGTCTGGAATGTTGTCCCGAAAGACAAAATTGCATGCCCTCATTTTTAACTTTCTTCTTTTGACGAGCCAAAACGGAATTCAGAACAACACAGAAGCAAAGCACAAGAGCATCCTTTTAAGACATATAGAGACCAGTGTCATCCCACTTTTGTCCCCTAAGGTTTCAAAACACTCGTAGTTAACAACCCATTGGAGCATGAAGAAAAGAACTGCTAGCTAAGCCATCAGCCAGGTTCAACCTTTCTCTTTGTGAAGGGAAATGTCTACTGGGGTTCATGCTTAAATTTTTGTGGCCGTTACAGAAATGCTTAATCTCGAGTTGCACAAACAAAGACAAATAGAATTTTTTTCAAAACCTACTCTTAGCCATTGAAAAAAGGTCAAAATGTAGATAAAAATAGTAATTGAATGTGCTTAAAGTAAGAAATTAGACCCTCCCAGACCCTGATTTACAAAACATTATTGTGCAGATCACATTCGAAAAGACGACGAAAGCACTACATAAAAAGAGGAATAAAACCAAAACAATACATGTAATATAAACATATAATCAGTAAATGAAATCAGTTTGTATTTAGCTGCAGAGGACTTAATTAGGTTTATTAAAGTGCTCTGATTTCATGACAGGAAAAACAATTACAGTGGGGATAATAGAGAGAAGTGGATAATATAAACAAGTGTAGTGTGGCATTAAATAGTGATTATATATTTATTAGGGTGGATGGATCACAAGGGAGTTGCCCCATACATGGGGGTGCTGGCGCCTATCCCAGCAGTCATAGGGTAGAAGGCAGAGAAACACCCTGGAGATGTAATTTATCTGATATGTGGACTGTGAGAGTTCCCAGGACAAATCTACCAAGAGAAGACCCTTGGCTGCGCCAGCCAGGAATCAAAATCAGAATCTTCTTGTTGTGAGGCAACAATGCTACCCACTGTACCACCATTCTATCCAAAACTGGATAAGTGCAAGTTTTCAATACCTATGTTACCAGTGTAGCATTTTAACGTACTTTATATGGACAAAAAACAACCCCAAAGTATTAGACTTTGGGGTTGCATTCAACATTGCATTCAGATACATAGACTTGGTCCCGCCTTTGCAGCTTTAACAGTTTCCACTCTTTTTGGAAGGCTTTCCACAAGATTGTGCAGTGTATATCTTGCTTTGTGCACTGGGGCATGGCGTCGTTCAAATTGTCTTGGTATGCTGATCCATTGCTGAACCCTTTACTGGAAGTAAGGGGACAAGCCCAAACTCTCAAAACAGGTGTGTCCCAATAGTTTTGACCATGTATGTCGATGACCAGAAGAACATTTTTGGGTGAGTCCACACTGTGGATCCTTTTCTTTGGCTTTATTTTAAATTCCGATGATGTAATTAAAATGGGTCGTTTTCAGACCACAAGAGGTGGGCGCTAGGTTTTAGTCTCGCAGGTCTTCATTGATCAGAAAAATGTTAACTTGTGTCCCAGAAAATCTTTCAGGGAGGCTGAAAGAGGAAACAGATACACAGAAAACGCAGGCATTCCACTTGCAAAGGCTACGCCCCCAGACATGTTTCCTGAGTGAAAGCAGATATTCAGCTGACTTCAACCTGCACAGGAGAGCAGCGAGAGTAGCAGCAGCCAGCTGAGGGAGAGCAGCAGGCTACCACTGATCATTTGCGGTTGCTCACCAGTGTCCACAAAGGTGAAATCTGCAGTGGGTTTTACCAGGCAAACCTTACTCTAGCATCTCTTATTCACTCAAGACTTGAGTGGGTTAGTCATCCAATACGTTTTCATAAAAGGCAGACACATGGTGTAGTGTCCAGGTTCATTACACCTAAATAATGTGGGATGTTTGTCTTCTGTTGATTCTACTCATTTAACCAAGTTTACAGGATTTGCTTATGTGTTTATTAATGTGATATTTGATATTTCGAGATTGTGGTTAATGTTGGTTTATGTCTTGCCTAATTCTCCTCCGGGTCACATTGTGTGTGATCTGGATATTTCATATTAGAATAGCCATATTTAAGGGTCACTTGTGATTGTCTAATATTGTGTTTAGGTTCTGATTGGAAGACTGTACATATTAGATGTAATATGGCTTCACCTTGTTTGGTTGTTTGCTTGAAGTTACATTCACCACACAGAAAAACAGTGTATAGAGGTCCAGAAATTGTCACTGTCACTGAACAAAACTATAGTATCTCAAATATAGTAACTTTTCAGCAGGAGGAGCAGTAAATAGCAGCTGCAGTTTTCAAATTGTATAAAAACAGACAAAAAATCTAAGTCTTAATGAGCTGTCATATATACAGAGGTGGGTAGAGTAGCCAAAAATTGTACTCAAGTAAGTAGCTAACATGACTAATGCTAACACTGCAGGGAGTCGTCCTGCTGTGGCTTAAACTGGTCCCACTCTCAGTTCTACACTTGAATGTACCTGAAAATTCAAGGTATCAGCCTTTGTTTTGTTTTGTTCAATTGTCATGGTGACTGTTGATGTTCCAGAGAACTTTAATAAAAGTTGCTCAATGTTGGACGCCTGTTTTCCTCCATTGCCTGTGTGAGGACATCATCAAATGACCAGTCAACTCGACTTCGACTTTGCTGACTAAGTAGTCGACTTGAAAAAATCTTGTTAATGCCCTAATATATACTTTCACTAATGGAATCAGATACTATGTATGGACAATAATACACACACATATCAGCGAGCCTGTCCTCAGCTTCAACCTCAGCAAGAATAATGAATGTCTACGGTTAGTGGGAAAGAGAAAAGAACCCAAACCACGCATTGTTTTCAGTGAGAAACGCTAATGTGTCTTCTTTTGTGTGGATGCTTAGAAGTCTTGAAGCAGCTCTGACAGCTCAGCATCCCTGCAAACCTTCCAGTCTGGCACCTCACACTTTGCGATATTGTTTTGGAAATGAGACGAAGTGGTGGACCCTGAGAAAAGAAAGGAGGAAAAAAACACGACGTGTCATTGCACATTGTCTTGCTCTTCCGATGGCAACCTTTATGCAGAAGACATTGTCTTTTGATCAAGTTGCACCCCCACCCCAAAGTTCCTCAAGGGACACAGTGCCCTCAGAGCATTCCGTAGTTTTAAAGGGGGGGAAATGCAGCTTCTTGATCTTTCTCTGCGAGACACTGAATGCCTGTGGCACGTCATTGTTTCTAATGAACGGCATAAGAAATGCCGTGGTTCTTTGTCCTTCATTTGACTTTGGGAAAAGGAAAAAGGGGAAAGTCTACCGAAGTAACGCATGACTGCTTTTACTGTGTTGCAATTTGACGTCAAAGAGAAATGCTTGAAAAGGAAGCATGTGGAGAGAAAATAACCATTATTTTCTGCCTGAGGCTTGTTTCAGTCAGAATTGCTGTGAACACCCTACAGTACTGGTGTAAAAATAAACATACATTAGTACTTAAACTAAAGCTCGCAATACAAGCACTAATAGTATTTCGGGGTAATGAAGCGTATTCCTCAACAGCTATCTGAGTCATGAATAACTGTGAAACTATTCAGAGATGATGAGATGGCAAACCCAAATTATAGGCCAGCAATAACCAATTACTGGAGGGTTTAAGTCCAGCAGAGTTTAGCAATTCCCCTGCGCCATCACATCTAAATCAAGCAAGCAGTTAAAGCTGCATTTGGTAAGACTGAGAGAAGACTGAACTTAGCTTGAAATATACAACTTTCAGGCCTTTCCCCCTCCCTAGCTCCCAAAGCCCATCCCCACAGAATTTGTAAAGTAAGTTTGATGTATAATTGGTTTTTATATCTATTAATGAAACATGAACTACATGCCATTCCAGCTAGATTTGACTTTTGCCTGGTTGTGCACTATATGGACAAAAGTATCAAGACACAAAGAAAGGCCAATAAAGACATGGTTGAATTAATTCAAAGGAGTGCAATGTAATTAAATGTCTATTGCCCCAATACTTTTAGCTAGAAACTTGGCCAAGAAGAAATACAACCATCGACTCAGGTTGTATAGCTCACACTACCACTCAAGTGTTTAGCCTTGTTTTATATTGGGATCAATGACTTGTCTTTGTCTTTGTTGAGATGTCTGCGGATGGGGGCGTGCACATAAGCAGTGATTAACACTCTGTCAGAAACTCTTCCTGCCTGTTTTTTGGTTGTTTTGTTTTGGTTGTTGATTGGTTCTTTCAAATGGCATTGAGTGAAGGCAGAGAACTTTAGGGATCAGGTTCTGTAAGTGAGTATGGAAACCGCCAAAAAGGTGAATAAGACAATCCAGGACCTCCAGGTGCTCATACATGACTGATGACTTGTGTAAATATCAAGTTGTACTTTGTCCTAAAACGAGTTGAGTGCCGGATGAAGTTTGAGCACAGTTTAATAGAAGTGAACTGGGTGACTAATGACCACACTAGTTATTTATTTATTTATTTATTTATATATTTACTTGCGTTTATGTTTACGTTTACGGCATTTGGCAGACGCTCTTACCCAGAGCGACGTATTTATTTATTTATTTATTTATTTATTTATTCATTTATTCATTCATTTATTTATTTAATTAATTTAATTTAATTTAATTTAATTTTATTTTATTTTATTTAATTTTATTTTATTTTTATTCTAAGACCTGTACAGATTTATCTCAGTCTCTTATGTCCTTATTTTTGCTTTTTGTTGCCTGTCAGGAAGAACTTATTCATTAATGCAATTTCATTTTCATGGCCCAGCAAAATGATTCAGCTGCTTTTAAAAGCCTGTAATAATGCTGAATCAAAAATAAACAACAAACAAATGCAACAGTTATTACCTTTATCTCATATAGCTTACACTTTGTATATTTATTATTTTAAGAAGCCTTTCAAGATTCTGAATCTTGCTGGATTTGCCTGCAAGCTTGTTAGCAATCTGGCAAACTGGCTTTTAGGCCTTTATTTCACATACACATTATTTGTGACTGCAAACACAAATGTGAAAACCTGAATTTTTCTTTCCTTCTAGTGGGATGGGATAAAAGTTTTTACCTTTTTGTGGGTGTAAAGTGTTCTGGGCCTGCTCCTGCTCCTTGCAGTGCTGTACATGCTGGTACTCTCTCTCTCCAGTGCACTGAGGGAGCAAAACACACAATCAGAACGTTGGAGCATAGCTTTTAGAAGTAGAGTTGCTCCAAAAAATAAACACTCTAGGGCAAATAAATCTAGTTTGAATCGTGACTCAGTTTAAGAGAGTCCACGGCAAGTTTGTGCCACTTTGACCATGTAATTTAATTCTTGTCGACACATTTCTAGTTCCTGTGTTTTGGCCTGATCAGATAACTACACTATATGAACAAAAGTTTTGGGACACCAGACCATTACACCTACAATGACATTGCATTCAAATACAGAGATGTTAATATGGAGTTGGTCCCCTTTTTGCAGCTATACAGCTTTCACTCTTTTTGGAAGGCTTTCCACAAGAATCTGTGACCATTCATTCTGTAGAGCATTTCAGTTCGTCCCAAAGGTGTTGAATGAGGTTGAGTTCAGGGCTCTGTGTGGGTAGCATTGTTAAAAAGGTCTATATAATGTGAAGATCATAGAAAGAACCCATGAAGTGGTGTAGGAACTTTACATTGTTTTTTCAATTAAGTTTATCCGGAGAACCCAAAGTACATCGCTTATGGACCTATAAGCATGCACACACATGTGGTGTAAGTGCAATGTGGATAAATCTTATCAGACAAAAATGTCCATGAAATGCCAAGTTTAAACAAGTTCTAAGTGATTTGTGCATATAACTTTATACAACTTGTCACTTGTAATTGGTCCATAGATGAAGATAACCTTCTTTATCAGTGTAAGCTGAAGCTGACTTGGTGGAATATCTCTGCACGTACTCATGTTGACCCATGTTGTTGCAGCATCATAAACAACTGTTTTGGTTTATTATTTAGAAGTTGGATTGCAGGAAAGTGAAGCAACGCTGCAGCGGCTGAATTTTTTATGGCTGCTGTCCTTGCATTACCTTCCTTTCATGCAACTGTCCATAAGTTTAAAGGGAAGGAAGGAAAGCTATGCCTCCTCTTTTTCGCTTATTTACCTGATGTGGGTGCCATGTGTTTATTTAGCCTTAACTTCACTGCCCTCATCTAACACTTGTGTTCACTGCTGAAGCATGTATTTGTAATTGTTTTAGAAGTGAGTGCCTACTTCCAAAATTAGAGGTCATCTCAGCACCTCTCTTTATAGCCTTTAATCTCTTATTTGTGGACCACTTATGTCCAGATAAGGCCTGGTTGTGTCACCTCTGACTGTGCTCTGTAGTGTAAGTCTGACACATATCCCTTAGAATATGATCTTCTATCAGATAATTTAAATGGAAAAATAGGCTGAATAATCTAATAGCATGCTTACAGCAATGGAAAAAAAATGCTAGCAATAAATGCAACCTCTAAGGTGTACATGCTACAAGACTAAATGACTAATCAAACAAAAGGCCTAGAAATACATTGCTGTCCTTAATAGATCTCTTTTAAAGAAGCTGTAGTAGCACAATGCTATGATTTAATAAACAAATCACTGACCGGAGAGAGCCTTTATTAATAATCCACACAATCGTTCCATCTTTCTTAACATCTTGCTGTGGCTGCTTTATTTACCACCTCTCTTCAGATTCATCTTCATAATGAATGCTCTCCTAAAATGTTAGTGAGCTCACGGCTTTAAGGAGAGAGAGAGAGAGAGAGAGAGAGAGAGAGAGACACCAGTCCCAGCCCAATTCTCTCCAGATGGTTAGACACAATGTACCCACCATTAACTTTCTCCAGCTAGGAACTTTTGCACTGAAGCTGAATGTGGGTTCCAGTGTGCCTTTGTTGCTGCTGCCATATGGCACACCATGCCCAGGTCATCGCAAATGAAATTGTCAAAGCCACAGCCGATTGAACGGGCAGCACTTGCCAGACCTTTAAAAGGAAAAACAACAGCAACAAAGCCCATTAATTTAGGGGATCAACATTTAAGAAGGCAATTTAGGTGAGGGTACAATGGTGCTCAAGAAACATCTCTTAAAGGAGAAATTAAAGGAGTGTATTAATAACGAGTATGAACTTTTGTCGAGTAGCCCACCTTCATTTGCCCGCTGCATTCCGAAACAAAGCACTTTTAGCTGATACTAACCTCAAGGCTCTACTAGGATGATAGTTCTAGCGCTTGGGGCATCACGTAGCCAGCCATCTTGAAATTAAGGCACGATAAGTTGACTGACGAAGACGTACGAAACTACAGCTGATTAGTCACGTAAATTCTCCCATTAGTTGTAGACCTGTTCGTTCATGCTTGTCTGTCGATTTATCGTGCCTTAATTTCAAGATGGCGGCGACTGGAAAATTCCCTCAAGGTACTGTCTGTATAAACTGTCTTTTTAATAAACTACCTGTGCCCTTTCAAAGTTATCAATGTCTCGTTTTAAATGTCAGGGCCCTCAGAATTCTAGAAATGAAGTGCAGAGCTACTTTGAGCTTTCTTAATGGTGTGAAAATAGCGATTTATCTGCACTGGCTAACCCTAACCCAGGTCCATTTCACACCGAAGGACTTGCGGCAGTGGTGTAACTGAACCGAAAACAGTGAAAAAGTAAGTAAGCCATCAAGGATTTTTTTCCTGTATATATTTGCCAAGTCTTCAGCTATGTATAGCCTGTTGATGACAGCAATGCTTCATCAACCGTCATAACGTCGGTGAGAGCACTGCAGACGTCAATCCAGTGCTTCTGCCTTATACTCTTACAAAACAGTAGCAAGACTGTGTACACATCAGTGAGAAAGTAGACAGCTGAGATGTACGGACACCAACCAGTGGCACAGGCAGTAATGAATTTTTAGGTAGGCTCGTGGAGAAAAAGTGGGTAGGCTGTCTGGGTAGATACAATTTCCAAATGTATTATTTTCCACAATGTCCAAACATCAGACTGTGGTCTCTATTCCTGACAGCATTGCAGTCATGGCCTATTCCAATGATTCTGCCCTATGCTGATACATACCAGGAGCAAGACTGTGAACAATCAACCAGAATGCTGGATTCACGTGAACTCAACCATATAAAGCATGCATCCTCCCAACCATAACTTTTGTCCATTGAAGATAACATTACATATTTAAAACCGGACAGCTGAGAAGAAAGAAATGGGGAAAAAACACAGTAAACTTAAAAAGTGATATCTAGTCATCCTGTGGTGTATTGCCACAGTGAGCAAAAAAAAAATATTAATGGACCCTTTATATCTTATCTTTGCCAAATCAGTGGAATGAAGCAGACTGCATCTGAAACCACTGACAACAATGACATTTTTAAAATGTATTTTTGGCTTTGAATGAGTAACATAATCTACACTTTCGGGGATGGGGTCACACTGTTACATCCCTCAGGAGCATTTTTTTTGTTCGCAGCTAGAACGTCAAATTTACTGGCGTGCTGATAACAAGCTGAAGGCTTGAGGCAGTGGAAGATATCAGCAGTTTGCTAAGCAGCGACTGTGCGGCTTAGAAAATAGAACGATATTTGCTGGAGAGTGTAATTATCCTGATTAAGCATAATACAAAAAAACACTTAAAAATGCAACCCAGCAAATATTATTTTCACATTTGATGGGGGGGGGGCAACGTGTGAAGTAACGCATTGTCAGTGATACATTAGAGAGTTTGATGTTGACTCCTTTAACCCCATAAAACGTGCCCTCATAGTCATGCATGTTCATGTTGGTCATAATAAAATGGATTAGCATGTGGAATTGAAGTTATTTTGTTTCCATCACTAAACTAGAGGGACATCTTGAATTGGACGGGTTGGAGGAAACGTCAAAGAGGTAAAAGGCTTTGTTTTGGACGTATGCTGAGGAGAGACTCTGAGTCTGTTGGGAGGAGGATGTTGAGGAGAGACTCTTAGTGTGTTGGGAGAAGGATTAAGTGTGTTTGGAGGAGGATGCTGAGGAGAGACTGAGTGTGTTGGGAGGAGGATGCTGAGGAGAGACTGAGTGTGTTGGGA
>JBBPDB010000083.1:21100778-21118854 GCA_037974465.1 Brachypetersius altus
GAGAGAGAGAGAGAGAGAGAGAGAGAGAGAGAGAGAGAGAGAGAGAGAGAGAGAGAGAGAGTGAGTGTGTGTGTGTGAGAGAGAGAGACAAATAGAGAGAGAGAGACAGACAGACAGAGAGAGAGTGAGAGAGAGAGAGAGAGAGAGGCAGAAAGAGAGAGAGAGTGTGTGTGTGTGTGTGTGAGAGAGAGAGAGACAGACAGAGAGAGAGTGAGAGAGAGAGAGAGAGAGAGAGAGAGAGAGAGAGAGAAAGAAGAGAAAGAGAGCTTTAACTTATATCTCACGCTCCGGCCATGTTGCCCTTACTGCACGCAGTCAGATAGCGTTTGGTTCACTTGACTTGCTTGGGAGCAGGCCAGGGAGAGCCAGGATGCATCCCGGGAAAATAAAGAAAGTGGACAGAAGGAGGAGGCACTCTGTATGTCACTATTTTTCATGTTAGCGTGGTTCGCAGGGTAGCCTTTGTCGTCCTTTTAAGCGACCGAAAACAGGGCTAGAAGTAAATAGGCGTAAAACATGCACTGACGGCTGTGCAAAGCGAACTCCTCCAGTGTGCTTTCACTGCACAATTCTGATGTTGCCAAGACTTCCTTTTCATGCAAACTGTACATGTTCTGTTCGCAGGATGGTGCGTTTAATGAGGCACCAGCTAAGCTAAGCTTCGGGCACAGCAACATTTGGTCAAACTGACCGTGCTCTGATTGGGATAGTAAGAGTCAGTGAATGCCCACTCCTCTGATTTATGCCAATTATATATCAATGGAAGCAAGTTCTGCCAAAATAAAAAGTTGTGCTTAATCCTAAATAAGAGCGTTATGAATGGAGAGTGCTGGCAGTTGTCAAAATGCAGTCTCGAAAAAGCTAGAATGTAGCAACACATCGTCTTGGGCTCTCTAGTTTCCATAGTAACATTATCCTCAAGAAGTAGTGGATTCAAAAACTTGGGCGAAAAAAAAAAAAGATCTCAAACAACATTTTGGAAAATGGAGACTGAAGTGTGTTCGTGTTAGGAATGGTTCTGCACATGCTTAATTAGCTTAGGAATTCAGCAGGCCTATGAAGTGCTTAACTGAAGGTCCTGCAGGTTGAGAGATTTTGCACCAAATATGATTGTGCCCTGAATATTTTAGTGCTTTATTTCCTGCTCTTACACAAACTAGAAAGCTTTATTAATTAGCTGATTAGTTGGATCACGTGTTTTGTGAGCGTGGAAGATTCTAAAATGTGTATAGCCAGTGGGGAACCAGGGTGGGAAAAATAAGAGGCTGCATCATTTTTTATTTCAGGTTATTGATTTTGCCATTTGTGGGAGTGTGTCTGTGTAAAATGTGCAGGTCGCTTTTGTTTTATACACTACTGACCACACTAGATTCAAAATTCCAAAGAAAAACACAATTTTTAAAATAATTTATTTTAATGGAATAACGGAAATGTTAAACTACTCGACCCTAAAATTAGTTGTAAAATAATAAATAATATACATTATTTTACAGTTGCAACAATAAAAACCGTGATGTTAAAAGCAGAGTGTGTGCATGTGTGTTTCATCCATCAGAAACTGAATCGGGAGTGAAGGAGTGAATACAGACACTACTGCACTCACAACACATATGGAGGCATCTTTATTTTTTACACAGCTCCCACTGAATAAAAAAAAGGGAAACGTAGTCTCTTACATTTTTCCATGGCTGTAGTTCTAGCACATGAATTTTGCTTGACATAGTGAGGGTGGGAAATCTAACCCAGAGATCTGATATTTCTTGCTAAAACAGCTTTCTGGTTCATGAAGTGAAGCGAAAGTGACCATTTGTCATACATGTTTCATTACAAACAATTTTCATCACACAATTACGACTGTTACATAAGACTTAGCACATGCATGTAAGATGTTAAATACATTTTTTGTGCGTATCTGTTTTTAAAGGTAACATTACTGGCTCTTTTTGCAGTTCCAATGTATCAAACCATAGAAATAAATGTTATGCTTGATCTACGTATATGTTGTAAAGTATTGCGATGTTATATTTATGTCCATCTTTCCCTGCCCAGAGACAGAGAATGCTGGGAAATGGAGTTTTAAATTGTACTGACTATGTTTTTAATCCCATTATAAGGCCTTAATCAAAGCACTCACTGTTTTTCTATCATTAGCTGTTAAGATCCATCATGGCTCAAATATCGGTCGATGAATATGACTTTTCTAGCGATTAGGGAAACATGCAGCAACTTTCACACTGGGTTAATTATCTCTCTCGTCTCAGCTAATTAGGTTTACATCATGTCAATTTCTATTAATCCCCAGGAACTGTAGTGGAAAGCATTGCCTGTTGTAACAATATTAAAGGTATCTAATAAATCACAACAAGGTCTGGTGGCTAGTGTTTTGGCGGACATAGCTCCAGGTCCACGTCTGTTTAATTATAATTCAAACAGATAAGCGCTCGCGTTTCACCCTAATGAGCATTCGAACTTACATTGATTTTAATTAGGAGTCCTTCAGGCAGTGTTTAACTCTTATCTCTGTGGCGCCGAGTGGAAGGCGAAGACCGAGAACAGTTCCGTAGTTATTCTAAAGGCTGAGGAGGGGATTTGATCTGGGGAGACCGCGCCTAGATTGGAGGTCTGATCTAGAGTGGTGTCAGGAGAAATAACAGAATAATATCACTCTTTTGACCAGGATTGAGACAGGTTTTCCTTTGCGTGAAGGAATAGTCTGGCAAAAAAATGAAAGTCCCAGAGCCGATCAGACAAGACATGTTTGGTTTTGCCTCTTTAATGTAACAGTGGACTTACAAGGATTCTATTGTAGGTAGTGAAGCAATTATGTGCATAATTTAGCATCATGCAGACTACACAATAGCTTCCAACTGTGTAAAGTTGTCGAGTTATCCTAAATAGACTTGCATATGTGGTTTCTGACATTGTATGACAAACTGTTATCTATAAAAATGGACAGATATATTGCTTCTATTCCTGTTTTCAGATATTCAGAAGCCTATAATTTCTCCAAACATCTTGACTGCTTTTCTGATTAGTATGGGGAAGAGGGGAAAGTGTGAACATTTGATTTTCTGCCAGCATATTCTTTTAAATTAGTACTGACACTATGGAGAAGGAGAGGTAGAGAGGTAGAGAGAGAGAGAGAGAGAGAGAGAGAGAGAGAGAGAGGCAGAGAGAGGCAGAGAGAGCTTAGCCAGTTAATGGAGGCCCTCCAGTCAAATGGTTGGAAACCTGCTCTTGCACTAATAGTGCCTTTTAAGTTCAAACTGTTGACATAGTCAGTAGCTGGAAAGGAGAACTGCTAATTATTTAAGGCAATATGGACTTTGAATATTGATTGTTTCTTCGAATTGGTCTTGTTCATTGATCAACTTCACATCTGCCCCAGGCGCAGCCCTGAAATGATCACTCCAGGAATATATGCTGCACTTCTACATCCTGTTCAGATAACATGGTAATGACATGTCAACTGATTTTGCACTGATTGGAGTGTATCAGTAGCATTGCTGAAGTCACTGCTGGGTTGAAAATATGAAATGTATCCAGCCACAGGGGTCCCGGAATTAGAAACTGAACAGGGCTGTGGTTCTAACACTTGGCCTTTAAATACACTGGCAGTCATGTTGTCGTACTTTCTCTTCTTTATAAAACTCAGTATGGGGTTGTTAAGATGATTAGCTTCTACACAGGGTTGTTAAGCTGGAGTGTAAACACGCAAATGAATAGAACCACAAGCTTCTAGAATCTGGGCTAGGAAACAAGGTGTTCATGGAAAAGGGTGAGCCAAAAGCGAGATGTTTGTTGTAAAATGGTCTGTTCACAGGAACAGTGTCTCTCACACACCACTTGTTTGTCACTAGTGGCCCCTGTTCACTAATGGATAGGATAGAGCAAAGCTGATAAACGCTGCAACAACAGATGAGCTACGTCAGAAATACTGTAAAACTGCAGTAAATAAACCTATAAAGTGTAAACATATGGTAGGCATCTCTGATAAAAATGACCAATGAGCGTAATTACGAGGTAGATGTCCCTGATAAACTGGTTCTCTGCCTCTTCCTCAGCTTTGTCCTGTTCCATGCTTTCACCTCTGCTGTTTCAGACTATTTGGTCTTTAGTGTGTTTTAATATTCATGGACCTCCACCTGCTCTGATTTATTAATAAGTGGATACACGGAAAGCAGTGTAAAAAGTTATTGTGAGTTCGTAGAAGTAAGCTTCAGCAACTGCCTGTAATTGGTTTAGTGGCAACAGGTTTTCTGTTTTTTGACTAAAAGTAAGGGTTGTAATATAACTGATGCCTAATTTGTAGACTAGGTGGGAAAATGCTACATTGTGCCTTTAAATTATTAGATTTCTGCTTGGAGTAATGGTGCTTGTGATCCACCCTATAGTTCGTCAGAATTGATTTGGCTCACAGTGGAAGTTGGTGACCCTGAAACCATAGTGAACCAAAGGAAAAGCTGACGATAGCCTTCAAAGGCTAGTTAAAGAAGCTTAATGTGGGTGCGTACTACATTTGTATTAATTTTTATATTGAGGTTCAGGATGTATGTCACAAAAATAGTCATTTTCAGAGAAGGTTTACCTGGAATATTATGAACGATTAATTAGGTGTCATGGCGGGTGGTGCGTATCAGAAAAACGCACTCGCGGTAAACGCTAGGGAAGCTTTATTGGCAGTCATAGGATGCAAACAACAGAACTTAATGAGTTCTGATAGCAGTGTCTGCAAATGAGGCCCTAGACTGGGGCAGCTTAACAAAACTGGAATGTCAATCAGCTCCAGCACAACACATAATAAACGGAAGCAGTCCAGAGTTACAGCGTCAAATAGCGAGGCTGCTAGAACAGCTTGAATGCTAGAGAACAGAAACAGTCCATAACTGGAAGTTAAGTCAAAAATGCTTAAGCTGAGCCCACTCTAATGGAGCAAGGAATGGCCTGGAAAGCACCAGGACCACCAGGAGGAAGGTCTGCCAAGCTTAAGTGTAGTACATGCCAAGGAAACACCAATTCCAACCTTTCTGTTGACCCTGGTCAGTATCTTCAGTGTCAGAGGAGCTGCCAGGAGCACAGGTTTCTTTAAATCCATGAGAGAAATACACAGATAAACTAACAAAGCTCTAAGCATGCTTCGCTGGCCAGAGGCATGATGGTGAACAGACATCAGATTCAAGCTCAGGCTAAAAATAAGTAGAGAGGGAAGAAATGCAGAACAGGTGTTACTGATCAAGTGGGGAAGTGGGGAAAGTGGGGAAAACAAATGTGGACCGGGAGGTGGGTGTGGCCATGCTATCAGGCTATTTTTGTGTGTGTGTGAAGGACTCATATATTGTTGGGACAAAAGCTTTGCAACTCCAGAAAAGTGACTCTTGAGGACAGAGAAGACATGCACCTGACTTTAAATACAAATGAACATGATTTGTATTGTAGCATAATTTGTATTGTAACATAATTTGTATTGTAACATGAGTAAGCTGGATCATAGAAATGGATCCTTTCCATTTCTTTTGGCATGTTCATGTAATTTTTACATAGTGTTGACACTATCTAGGCCAATTTTAAATATGTGTGTAAATGACTTATGTTCTGACTGGCAACTTTGTATTATGCCTGATTCAAAGAGCAATCCAGACTGAAATAATAGGTAGATATACTAGGCATTTATGTGTATATATGTTAACATGTATCTTGCAACATCACAAAAGCAGAGAATACAAAGCAGGTTGTTTTGCAGCTTATATTCCATATGGACTGGGGAGTGACTTTGAACATTTTACAGAAGGTTTACAGAATATGTCACACTCATTTACTTCAAAAAATCCTTGACATAGTTTGTTTGTACCACTGTTCGAAAGGATTTCTATCTCGGTTAAATGACACCCATTGTTCCAGAACTTTGAAAGCGACATTTGTAGGGGAAAAATGCTCTTTTTGTCTCATACCATGGCTGGCAGTTTAATGATGTGTCAAAAATAGATGCAGAGTTACAGAGATTGCTCTGTATAAACCCTTTGCTTTATTAAAATGGTGTCAGAAGTCCTCAAGGGGGCTGTGTAAGACGCGACAAACTTAGTCAAACACAATCTACTACCTGTGTGAAACTCCACTGACTCCCAACAATGTATTTAATGCCTAGATAGAGGCATTTGCGTGTGTGTGTGTGTGGGTGTGTGCGTGCGCGCGTGTGTGTGTGTGTTTGTGTAGCATGCTGGAAAAGAACACGCAGTATTCCATGTTCATTTTTAATGAGATATCTTGCTCACTTCCCACAAGCAACCACGATGACACCAGCAGGCAGCTTTACACTGTTTTCAACATCTTCTTGCTTCCAGCCACTATCATACCCTCTGCTAGTCCATACTTTATATCTGCTGAGTTATTGCCTTTAGAAGTATGTTTTTTTTCTCTCATAGTGGCACTCTGTAGACCCCAGGCAAAGCTTGCAGGTCAACATAGCTCAACTATTAGGTGTACAGAAGTGTATATAGTAGAGACTGATAGATTAATACATGTCCTCTGAACAGACTGGCTCTGTACTGTGCCTATGAAACACCCCATCAACAGGACTTGAACATTAAATTGAGGCTCAATAGGCAAAGAAAGGAGCTAACGCTTATATTACTGAGATGGTATCCTTAAGGATTCAGTACTTTTAGTTAGGGGACATAACTGCACTGTATTCCATCGCGATTATGTTTTCTAAGTTACTTTGACTCCATACCCCTTTGTCTTCACTGAAGACTGATTGGGATGTTTTTTTAATGTTGTTCAAGATGTTATTTCTAAAAAAAAGCTAAAAACAAATTACACCACCAAGTAATTTATAGTACCTGCAGATTATTTCTAGCAAATACTTTGGATTTGCATAAAAACTTACTAAAAGATCTGTTTATTTCAGTAGTCTAATATTCTGAAATGCCTTTTTTTCTTTTCTGGTGCAACCAATTTAAAAATATACCATTGTTCTGGACTGAATATAGTGGAATGATCTATTATTGTTGTCGCTGCACATACCACATATGCAAAATAATTATTATCGAATAAATTGTTTCTTGAGCGTGGAGATATGATTGATTTTTCTCTGTGTGAGGGAGATATTTCATACTAGTGAAGTCCGTGGGATGATGGCAAAACTGTTCTGCTTAGAGCAGCAAAGAATCTAAAGCAGGGGGCCAAATAAGGTGACCTAAGGGACATAAAAGCGGCTGTTCTCAGACCAGAGAAAGACAGTCATTTTTGTTCTAAACAGATGAAGCTGTCAACTTTCTGCTGCATAATAATAATGCTGTTGGTATGTTTGACAGAGTAATTGTTTTGTGGCAGACATGTCGCTGTGAGCCTGAAAGCCTAAATACGTTTGGATAATAATCAGTGCCAACTGCCACTGGCATGTCATCAGGGGTGTGTGCTGGCTCACCATCTAGTGCGATGGTGCTGTGTACATAGCACTCAGTAAGCAGTTGCAGATGGCACCTCCTGTTTGGGTCTGAAGCTATGTTTTTGGACCATAAATCATGTGTGGCGAAAGGGGCAGAAATGGTGGTTTCGAAACGCGTTACATTTAGTTCACATGGAAAACCCCGAGCAACTGTTGTTTTGATGGTGGATAAAGGAAGAACTGTTGTGACTCAGCACTCAGATCTGCTGCTCATCTGATGCCGCCTCGCCTTGAGTGTTTGCCACGTTTAAAGTTCAGTCAAACCACGCTAACATGGCTAACAATAGATAAAAGGTTCATGCCGCTAGCTCATACTAATGGGCGACGCTAGCTTTCATTCGTTGTTAGTCCGATTAGCATTTGGCTGAACTACCCCTCCAAGCTGTGGGCCTGTGTCTCTTTGTGAGGGGTTTCAGCCTTTAATCCTGGATGGGCTCGTCATAGTGTTGCTTTGTGTTTTTTCAGTACTAACAAACGGCGTGCTAATTGCTATCAATGTGTTTGACCAAGGAAGACACTGGACTACATAGATTAGCTTGGTTAGTACTGTACTATGATGGCGAGGAGAAAGTACCAAATATCGAAAGAGTGGACCCAACTCTTCAAGCAGCACCTAGTGGAACTAACTAGTCCTCATGCTTATCGCTTGCATATTTTTTCCTATATATTTCCTATATATAGCCTCTTCATTCATGCCCATGTTTTTTTCTGACTGACTTTTTTCTTTTTGACAGGATTTGTTAAGGTGTGTAACTTAGCTGGTAGTAACTTGGTAAAAAGCAGAAGTCGATTTGAGGTGTGAAAAACAGTGGACTCTTTAGGCACTGGGTGAATATCGCTCTGGATAAGTGCGTCTGCCAAATGCCGTAAATGTAAATATAAATATGGTGGAATGTATGTACAACAACTAAACAAAACATTCATGATATTAGCCATAAATATTGTAGTGTTGGTGGTCTGGTGGGTAGAGCTCATGGGTTCGATTCCTACCACCACTGGGTTCCTGAGCAAGACCCTTAACCTCAAGTTGCTCCAGGGAGACTGTCCCCTGTAGTTAGGGAATGGAAGTCTCTTTGGATGAAAGCATCAAATAAATGTAAATAACGTTTATTCTTTGTAAATCAGATGCAGCATGATTTTTTTTCAATCTTAGCTCCTGAAGGGCCATGGAAACTCAAAGCCAGGAATTACTATCAGTCGTTTTTAGTAACATGCTAAACCAAGCCACCAGTTTGATTGATAAGTGCAATGTGCTTTTGCATTTTAAGTGGATGTCAATCTGTTCAGCATTTCCCAGTTAATTATTTAAGGTATAATCTACTGAAAGTCTTAATAGGCATAAGAGATAATATACCTTTATGACAGTTCCACTGAAAATTTTTTTTTATAACAAACTAATTATAGGAGAAAAATGAGGTCACTCCAAATGTTAACAGCTGATAAAGTTTCAAAAGTTTCTGTCCTCATCTCCACTTGATCACTAGCTGTTTTATACATGCTGGCAGAAATATGGAAAATCCATGATCCTGACTGGTTAATCATTTTTCCTCTGCATAGCAGCTAGAAGCCAATAAAATGTGATCAAACAAACTAAGGGTTGGATACATTTGACGGTAAAAAAAAAAGGTAAAAATTGAGATAATTATGTTGACTTTGCTGACCTATGAACATAATAGTTGTGCTAAAGTACCATGTGGTGTGTTCACCATTCAGCTCTTAAACAAGAACTGTACAATTTAAATTATATATACACATATATAATACATCAATAAGTGCAATAATTTTATCATTCTTGATTTGTTAATTGTGTCTCATTGTTGTCTGTCCACAGCTTCATGTTTGATGTCTGATGCTTATTGTCTATACTATGTTTTCTGCTCTTCACCATCCCCACTTCTCAGTTACCATTTTCTGATCATTTCCATTTCTCAGTAACAGCTTCTTGATGGCAATACATTCCTTCAGACCCACAGTGTTGAGTTGTTTTTTTCAAAATGACAGAAACACTTGTAGATTTATTTTTTTTATCTGAAGCAAGAATAGAGCTTCATTTTCTCATCTCTCTCAAAGATTAAAGCTTTAAATGCTGACTGATAATGGACAGACTGATAATGGTGGGCTTGAACATTTGTTAGGAGCCCGTTTTCTATATTTTATCATTTTTTGAGCGCCTCTTTTTGGGAACTCTTTGTTCTTTTGACTTTCTCCTTCTCCAATGCAAGTTGTAGATCTATCTAATCTCCTCAGAAAGCTCTCCTTAGGCCAGTTAAGGTGCTCATGAAAAAGGAATAAGCATGACAGTTGGGGTGTATTTGGGGAGCTGCATTTGTGTGAATATTGGTGTCTCTTTGAATAAGAATTTCAGAGAGTGGATTTTCCTTTGAGAGCAGATTTTCCTAGGAGCACATGGCTGTAAATGGTAGGATTAAGGATTAGAAGGATGGAAGAGTTAAAGTGGCAGCGCGGGGCACAAAGGTAAAGAGAGGACAAATTAAATAGATCGATTCCTATGCTTCTTGTTGGAGGGTTTTGAGAAATTTCTTGGTAAAAGTCTCTCTCCTCCTGTTTTTGCTCTGAAAAATAAATATTTTGTACAAATTGCCATTTTGACTAGAAATGAAATGAATGAAGACTGACATGTGTACTGTACACTAATGAGTTGTTTGAATATGACAGTGATTTTTCATGATATATATCTACAAATAACTTTATGAATATAAAGACTACAGCCAAATAAATAATATGATTGATAGCCAACATGGTAGCCAACATTTGAACATGGTAAGCTGTTTTCTGTGACATACTTTGTACTTTGCGGCTATCAACACTTGCTATTATTAGGTTCATTTGTGTCCAGGGATCAAGTCTGCAGTTGAGTTTCAAATTGACATTTACAAGCGTCTCTATGTGTAGCGTGCGCATTACATCTGGTTTTATTGGAGATGACTAGCATGCTAACAGAGGTCCATAGCAGGGCTTTTCTGCATCAGTAGCTGATTTATCTCCTCATCTTTGTACTCAGGCTCCTCTGTTGTGTTTGCAGCTCTTAATTTACCTCCACACATCTCTGGCCAGCTCGGCACTGACCCAGCAGGAGTCACCGGCAATCAAGAGATAACACAATTAAAAGTACAGAAAGTAAGAGTGGTGTGTATGTCTTTGTGCATGTACATGTCTGTGTGTATGAGAGAGAGATTTTCCCCAAAAAAAAGCCATTAGTGCGTTCATTAGTGGTGGGTCATACAGCCTCACTCTCCAAAATTGAGTTTGACACTTTAAATTGGTCTTTGTGGACATGGAACATTTAGTTATGCTAATAACATTTCTTTTCACCACGGTTGCCTAATTACAGTCCAGTGATGACAATCCAAGTCAAGCATAATTGACATTTCTAGTGTTAATTGCAGGTCAATTGGGGTTTCGGTGAGAAAACCTTGTGCTTGATACGTGACGTCTACTTGTACCGTGTTTTGTCTGCTATGTGGCATTAGATGCATTACCCGAATTAACTTCAAAGCAGTCAATTGAACCCAAAGTCAATACAATTTATTATGTCACATCATCTAACTTGGTAGGAGAAAATGCATATCCACGCTCTGTTTTAGTTAGAATGTAGGCTCAAGCAAAGTCTACTGACTGAAATTGCTCTTGAAATGCCATAGAAAATGTTACGGTTAACTGTAAACACTGTTAAACCTCAAAGATAATTTCTCTTTTCTCTTTTAATTTATAGCTAACATTTTAAACATGCTTAAAGTATTTACACCTTATATTTGGGTGCCTGGTGGTTAGGGAGTTGCCCTTGCAATCAGAAGGCTGTATCCCAGGACTTCGAAACCCAGGACTGCTAATGCAACTAGTGAGGTACAGCTTAATCAAGCTACCCTCCCCCCACACTGCTCCCTGGGTGCTGCGTCACTGGCAGCCCTCTGCTTCACTTGGTGAATGGGTTAAATGCGTAGGAAGAATTTCACACTGTTCACACTGTGTGCTGTGTTCACATGTGACTATAAGGGGCCACTTTACTTTACTTGACCAAAACAGACACTGTAAATTAACTTTAATTTAAAGTTTAAAATTTTTTCTTTTTCTAATTTAGAGTTTTTTCTTTGTCCTGTAAAGTTACTTTTACTGAGATGGTTTAGATGAAATGGTTTAGATGAAATTTTGGTTTAGATGAAATGTGTCAAAATGAAAAAAAAAAAACCTGTTGATGCAGAAAGTAAATTTAATGTTAATATAACACATTATGTAATACTTTCTGGGTCATTTATATAATTTATTGTAAAGGTATATGTAGAGCAGTATTTCCATAGAAATGCTAGACTTATGAGGCTTAAAGCTTTACATGAATAAATACATGTATTTTTTGTACCCTCCAAATTCTGATCTTTCTGTGTTTCGGTCAAGGGTAACGCAACTGACCTTTCTCTTAGTACACAGATTACACATCTGTTGAGACTGTGTGTGTGTGTGTGTGTGTGTGTGTGTGTGTGTGTGTGTGTGTGTTGCAGGACATTTCACAAAAAAATGTTTTTTTTCCACAACCCTTGCCATCTGGTCAAATCTACAATTCATAATGACATGAGGGGTAGAGGCTGTTGGTGTGTGTGTGTGTGTGTGTGTGTGTGTGTGTGTGTGTGTGTGCCTACCCCCCTGCAGCTGAATAACCCTCGTATGTCAGACAAGCAAAAGCCTTGCAGGAACGCACATACACTCCCCTCCAGTTTGCTGTGGAATTTTTAATTTATTTATTTGGGCAAATAGTCTAATTTTTTCTCATTTATTATAATTTTTTGTGCTGTACTTCTTTTTTGGCACAGCAGTCTGACCTGAACCATCTGCTCTCCATCTTGGAAGGAGGGGCCCGAGGCTTGAGCACCGTTTTTTTTCTTGACTAAACATATCAGAGTTGTCCATCCCTTCATCCCTCACTCCCTCCCTCCCTCGGCGTTCCAGAACTCTCAGGACACTTTGCAGAAGCAGCCTTGCTGGGAGGGAGATGGGACAGATCAGGTCAAGGACGGCTGCCAGTCTCCTGCATTGCCCCTTCTTTCCAATATTACATCTCTTTCAGCTGCTATTCGAGGTGCTGTGTGGACACCTCTAAGCGACGTGACTCACAGTAAAGCTGTACTTGTCAGAGCCGCTTAAGGCAGGCACATGTTTAACAGCAGGCCATGCTGACCTGGACTGAGGGGAGATATGCAAATGAGGGCCTATCTGCACCCGAACTGGAGGCACCCAGAGGATGAATAGAGCTAAATACTTTAAAGTAAAATGGCCCCTTATAGTCCAACATGAACAAACCACAGCACAACACACAGTGTGAACAGTGTGGAATTCTGTCTCTGTATTGAACTCATTCACCAAGTGAAGCAGAGGACAGTACCTTGCTCAAGGGCACCTCAGTGGTTTCGAACCCATGGCCTTCTGATCAATCTGAAATCAACGTTCTCAATAATGCACTTCCACAAAGGTGCTTAAATGGTTGGAATATAATTTAACTGGAGGTAGAACGCAAGCGGCACAAGTCCCTGTAGCAAGTACAAGCAAAACAACATCTTACATGCAGGTTCCCCTGCTTTGTGTTGATGCTCAAGATGTCGAATGCAAAGACCCATAAAGACCAAAAATTCCCAGATTTCTTTTATTTTACGTCTTAGAACAGGTCTTTAAACCAGGGAGAACTTTCAGGACAGTCTCTGCCAGTTTTACACCGTTTGTTTCAAATATTTGTTAAAATCAGAATTTACCAATACACAATAATATGGGTTAAAGACTTGGCAGCACTTTATTTGAACCCTGCTACATTTACATTTACGACATTTATCAGACGGTTTTTATCCAAAGCGACTTTCATTCTCAAACTACAGGGGACAGTCTCCCTGGAGCAACTTGGGGTTAAGGGTCTTGCTCAGGGACCCAGTGGTGGTGCTGAAGGTAGGATTCGAACCCATGACCTCTTGCTCCGGAGGCAAGTATCCTACCCACTGAGCTACCACCACATTTGATATGAAAGATTAAGCCCATTATTGTAACTGTGTAATGGTAACACAATATATTTTTGATTATTATACATAAGCTGTCATGAATATAACATCTGCCATGATGTGTTTAGGTCACAGTTATCTCAGTGTTATGTAGCTAAATTTAAGTTAAGTCTTAACAATGGTTTACCAAGTTCTTGATGTAGCCAAAACTCGTGGCCTAACTCATAAACTTTTGTCGTAAAATTATCTTTGAGCAAAGGTAGTCAAGGTCGGCGCTGGCGATGATTTTAAAATGTCTGAGAAAGATGTAAAGCACCAAGAATGAAGTTAATGAAAAATGAATGTTCAGAATGCTTCAAAAGTGGTGATCAAATTTCAAGGCAGATCATTTGAGAACAAATTGTTCTAAAGAGATAATTACAGGCAAGAGAGAGAGAAAAAGAGACCTCAGAAACCTCAGTATGCTTAAAATATTGAACCAAAATCAAAACATCAACTACATCAAATATTTGCATCTCCTTCACATTACATAAATTAAAACCTATATACAACTATTAACATGACAAAGGATGTCAAATCGTGAATGATGGTGTACATCACTTTCAGCCACAAAATGAGGTGGCGTATCTGTGAGATCTGCTCCGGTTAGGCACCTATTTAAATACAGGGCATCCTTGAGTTACAGCAGTCTCCACATACAACGTTTCGAGTTCTGTGGGATCTTCTCTCCCACTCGGCTTATACGGTTTGCCTCGAACTCGAAGAATATGCAATAACGCGGCGTATGAGGGATAGAGATTTCCTTTTCCTTTTTCTGTGGCTTCGTTGTGCTTTTATAATTTTACATCTGTGTTGGGATCCATAAGTGACTGAGGTTAGGGTGTGTTTCACCAAAATTCGGGTTAGCACAACTTGAAGACCCCCTGTACATCACCTCACACTGTCCGAACCTAAACTGGGTACAAGGCAGCATCTCCTGGACAGAAATAGTCTTGACTCAGCTTGGCAGTGACTAAGAATCACAGCTATCCCCCATCAGTCTGCAGCTCTGCTTTCACACTCATTAGGCAAATGTAAGCAACAAGCCTCAGATTAATTACATAATGACAATCCAAGTGCAATGGCTAATGTCGTGTCTATGCTAATGCTTGGATGCTAATGTTTAGATGTTTTGTTGGAAAAGGGGAATCGATTCACTGCAGCATTCCTTTCCTATCAGATCCACTTTCAGCTTATTTACATTATTATTTTGCATTCATTATCCTATATGCCTTTATTATCTTTGAGCTCAAATTTCATTATCTTCTTTCAAAAGATCCTTTAGATTGATTCTACATCAACTGGCCAGTGACTGGAAGGAAGCCGAACTCAGGGCTTTTTTTTAGTGACTTCATTTATAAAGCATCCAAGATACATGTGTTGGCAGCATTTTCAACATGCATTTATGCTACAGGCCAAAACTGTGGAAAACAGCATGTATATATACATTTTTTTTAAAATTTCTTTTATTAAAAATATTTTACAATTAAATCATTCTGTCAACAGTCAGCTCAGCTTATGAGGATTTGAGTGGAAGAAATGGCATCTCATGAGAGCCGTAATAAACCTAAGCAGGAGAATCATCAGCCAAACTAATGAAGAATCAGCCAGTCATGCACTGCTGCTGCAGATATTTGCCTGCATAAACTTTTCAGCTGTTTAGTTTCCTATACCTTCAGAAACAAGTGACTTGTTAAAAGTCCATATTAAAGTCTGTGTGTTTGAATGCAATGTCATTAAAGTCCCTGTTGATGTAGTGGCCCGGCGTCCCAATACTTTTGTCCATATAGTGTATTACTTGGACTCCTGTTGCTGTTGCTTCTAAAACTGTATTTTTAACATATTGCCATTTATATCAATCTGAAAGAGGAGTTTGTCAAAATACCACAAGTAGGCCACAGTGTGAATATGTGTATGTATATGTGTGTGTGTGCGTCTGTGTGTGCAAGCACATATCAAGTGCAAGGGTGTGAGATGCTCTGGACAGGCAGCTCTGCGGCTATCAAAGCCCCCCTGTTGTCCTTTGTTTAACCCCAAAGGCTAAATCTTCTGAATGTTGAGACCTGAAAAAGCTTGCAGATCAAACAACCCCAACGTTCAAGGTCAAGAACCATCCAGATCAATCATGTCAGAATCAAAAGCTTCACAGCCAGATTGGAGCATGTTCAGCTCAGCAGTATACACAAGAACATGGCGGCCTGCTGGAATTTCTCCTGGGCCTTCATTGTGTACATTAGGCGACGGTCAATGCCCTCCAGAATGGGACCTTTTTACAGTAGGAGATAGGTGAAAATCAGCAAGGAGTCTTTTGGAGAGGAGCTACACTACACTACACTATTGTATTCACACTATTGTATTCAAATACATATGAAGTTATGAAAGTTATGAAAGACCCACTTGCAGCTATAACAGCTTCCACTCTTCTTGGAAGGTGTTCCACAAGATTTTAAAGTTTCTGTGGGAATTTGCGCCCATTCATTCTGTAGAGCATTTATGAGGTCAGACACTGCTGTTTGATGACCTGACTTACTATTTCCGTTCCAGTTCATCCCAAAGGTGTTGGATGGGGTTGTGGTCAGGGCTCTGTGTGAGTCAGTCAAGTTCTTCCACACTGAACTCCTCCAGCAGGTCTTTATGGATCTTGCTTTGTGCTCTGGGACACAGTCCTGCTGGAATAGAAAAGGTTCTTCCCCAAACTGTGTCCATGCTGTTGTCCAAAATGTCTTGGTCTGCTGAAACATTAAGATTGTCCTTCGCCTTGCCCAAACCCCATGTTTCATACACGTGGTTCATTCTATAGGATAAAAAGGGGTCAGGAATTGATGAAGCACACAATTATTATATTGTTGGTACATAAATCTTACAAACATATGAACCTGAGGGGAAAACCCACAGTTCAGGAAACACTGGTCCTTTAACCACATCTGCAGCTGGCTCATTTGTAATAAGGGAGAAAAACATGTTGGTTAATTTTACCTCATTATTTTTTTAATTTTTTCTCATGCAATTAAGGCAACATCACAGTTTTACTTGGGAAAGATTAATTAAATTGCTTGTTATTGCTTAAAGCAACATTGTTCAGGTCGTGCCAACAAATAAAAGAAAAATACAAAAAATACAGCAAACTACAGTGATATTGAAATGCTAAAACAAAATAGTAAAATGATTTTAGAATGCCTTGAAGTAATCTTTAGTTTAACCTATGAATACTTAATCTGGTTGTTTATTTATAAAAAGTGGTTCTTTTTTATAATGTGTTCCTGCTTCATGATGCTTTCTTGCCCTGAAAACCTAACTGGTGCTTTTGTGTTTTACAGGTGATTCTGATCTTGACCAAGCTTTATGACTTCCACTTGGGCAGTGTCACCGAGAGCTCCCTGTGGAGGTAAGAGGCTTTCACATCTCTCTCTCTCTCTCTCTCTCTCTCTCTCTCTCTCTCTCTCTCTCTCTCTCTCTCTCCTCTGTTTTCTATTCACAACAACCCGTTCCCCAGAGTTTGTCTCTGTTGTTGTTCTGTAGCCTTCAGCAGGTAAATAAGATGGCGCTTGTGCTGGAGATTAGTAGGCTTGAATCAGTCTCGTATGCCGCTGTCCTTACATCTCCTCTGGGAGAAGAAGCTGAAAACAGACAGAGCGAGAAACACAACGCAGAGGCAGGCACTAACAATCAGAGCGACCGAAATAACGATGGGAGTCAAAGTTGTCCATGTTGCAGAATGAGCATCAGCCAAACTTGAACAAGCTTGCCGTTTTTACAACATCGCAACTTTCTTCAAAAATAACTCCTAGCTACATTCTTTAAGACTCCCACTTACTACAGTTTTGTCAACATGCAGAGTTCTGCTATGGTCATTAGTCATTTTCTTTATAACCACTTTCTTCTGAACTACTGTTAATCGCTTTCTTCTAAACAACCATTAGTCACTTTCTTCTAAACTACTGTTAATCGCTTTCTTCTAAACGACCATTAGTGACTTTCTTCTAAACTACTGTTAATCGCTTTCTTCTAAACGACCATTAGTCACTTTCTTCTGAACTACTGTTAATCGCTTTCTTCTAAACGACCATTAGTCACTTTCTTTTAAACTACTGTTAATCGCTTTCTTCTAAACTACTGTTAATCTCTTTCTTCTAAACTACTGTTAATCGCTTTCTTCTGAACTACTGTTAATCGCTTTCTTCTAAACGACCATTAGTCACTTTCTTTTAAACTACTGTTAATCTCTTTCTTCTAAACTATTGTTAATCGCTTTCTTCTAAACTACTGTTAATCTCTTTCTTCTAAACTACTGTTAATCTCTTTCTTCTAAACGACCATTAGTGACTTTCTTCTAAACTACTGTTAATCGCTTTCTTCTAAACTACTGTTAATCGCTTTCTTCTAAACGACCATTAGTCACTTTCTTCTAAACTACTGTTAATCTCTTTCTTCTAAACGACCATTAGTGACTTTCTTCTAAACTACTGTTAATCGCTTTCTTCTAAACTACTGTTAATCGCTTTCTTCTAAACGACCATTAGTCACTTTCTTCTAAACTACTGTTAATCTCTTTCTTCTAAACGACCATTAGTGACTTTCTTCTAAACTACTGTTAATCGCT
>JBBPDB010000083.1:21127898-21141548 GCA_037974465.1 Brachypetersius altus
CGTTTTATTTATATAGCGCTAAAATGGTCTCAAAGACTTTCAGATGTTTATATTGACGCCCCACCCATGGTGAGTCCCTGCCTCGCACCCGTAGACCCCAGGATAGTCTCCAGGTACGCGCAACCCTAGGAGGGAATAAGCAGTTATAGAAAATTAATGAATGAGTTAACATTTACTTGACATGCAGTGTTCTTGTGTTAACCCATGTTCTTTATTTATGTTATACAGTCTCAAAACGCTATAAACCACTGGGGGGGGTCCTCCACAAAGTAGGATTTCCTCATTTATTGATCCATCAGTTGTAGTAGAAATATATTTTGTCACACTTTTTATTTGAAAAGCATTGGTTATCAGGAGAAAACGGAGAAATCCTATTTTGTTTAATGCGCTCCTGGAGGACTCCTGATCGTGCCAGATTGCGTCAGCTGTAAAGTTTGCATTGCAGGCCATGACACGCGACATAAAAATACAGAACAAATGATGCAACAAAAACAACAACAACTACTACCACAATGACTCACATCTTTGGCATGCAGAAATTATTGTGTTCTCTGCACTAACAAGTGATTCAGCATAACAAGTGACTTTTAATGTGTTTTGTTTGAGTCGAGAACATCATAAACCATTCAGGGATCAGGAATACAATAAACGCTTTGGATCAAAGATCACCACTGCAGGTGGTGGTGGTGGGGGGTCAGTCAGAGCCCCCAAACATGGTTTGGTCCCACCAATGTCTATAATAATGTACCTCAGCAATCAGGCTACATTAAAGAATGATCTCAGTTGCTAGGCAGGTAAACAAGCTAATTATAATAATCATTATAGCTGTCATGATTATTATGGCTCTGCGATATTATTTCGTTAATTTATTTTATTCAGTCGTTCAGTCAGTAAAGTTTGTTTTGAAAACATTAAAACTGCATCACTTCATAAAAAAGATCCAGCAATTAACATTTATCTACTGAGCAATGGCAAGCTTTTGGGATCCAATTCAAGCTCAAGTCTTAGACGGTAAATTCCAGTAGTCGGCTGTCTAGCAGAGAATCCTAGTCACGCGTGATGACCCTAATTATTCCCGTGTAATTAGCCTCACTCTAGCCTGCGGGAAAATACTGAAAGGATAATAAAGTGCTCAGCTCTCGGTGTTAGCATTATTCTCAGCAGTCCCCACCTCTCCAATTTGTTAATGAATATGTCTGCTTAGAACTTGAGCTTTGGATGCAAACTAGTAACATAGTTTATTTATACTTATTTATAATACAGACAGTGTGTCGCCTTTATTGCTTGTTTTAACAGTGCAGTTCACCTTGTGTTAGGTTAAAGTCATATGGTTTCTAATGTCTTTATATAACTATTGTACTAAAGTAACCAGACTGAATACGTTTAACAATACCTTGCATTTTGTTATATGTTCCAGATAAATAGCACTTTGTATTAGAATACGTATTCATACTGTACCAGGCTCAAGTGAAAAAAATGCGGCTTTCAATCCACAGGTGACTTTAGTAAGCTCTATTATGGTGTATTCAGTTTATTACTTCCATTTTGCTTTATTATGTCAAATTACTGATGCAATTTCATATTTAATCACTGTTTTTTATATGACAAAGTACATTAAAATCCATAAGGACATGCCGTTGCATATTTAGCTAATTACACAAATGAATTACATAATGACTTGTATTTTCATTCATTTTAAATTCGTTTTTTTTTTTCGTTTTCTTCCGGCCAATTTCTTTGAAAGAAATTACAATAATGTAAAAGATGGGTTTTCTGTCCACAAAACCTTACTGTGCACACAACAAAAACATTTTAGCAAAATCAGTCCAGCATAACGTCTCTTCTGCTTTAGAATCCTTTAACTGTGAACAAAACATGTGAACACTGTGAACAAAAATCAGGAAGATGCGGTCGCCCTCCTCTCTTATTTACCTATAAAGCACAGCTGCTCACTATGTACAGACCACCTGCACCCTTATTCCACCCAGTGGAGGTCGTCAAAGGGTGAACACTGACAGCCTTTCAAGTTGCATTGTTCCATTTGCGGTGGTTGCTGTGGCTGGCGTTGATATTTCACAGGTCAGTGGGCAGAACAGCACTCCGGCCTTTCAGAAGAGGACTTTACCTGATGTCCCTGACCTTTATGAGGACTCGGACTCCACCTGGAAGACAGCAAGAGCGAGAAAAAGCTCAGCAACTGCAGATTTCCCTGAGGACGCGGTCTGCGCCTCCTGTTTGGAATAAGATTGTCTTGTCCTTTCAGCGATATCAGCAGCTCGATGGCTGTGGCATTTTATCCCTCGGATGACGACTTGTTTGGATTGAGTGTGATAGACATTTTTTATTACTTTGTGGGTTTATAAAGCTTAATATTTGGTTGCAGAAATGGCTCAGCGCCTTCATAAATGACTCAATCATTGGTACTGACACTACGCTCGCCACGCTTTGCCTTTTGTTTTGTTTATCCATGTACCACACAATATGATGAACAACTGTTATTAGTAACACAGAACCCAACCAGAAAACATGACTTAAAGAACGACAGGAACCGGAGGAAAACGTTTACACATATAACCTTACAAATAAAAGCTTGAATAAGGCCAAAGACTGAAGAAAATGAAGACAACAACAGGATAAACGCCAAACAGTCAAGAGAAAGAGAGAGAAAATAGCAGGTTAAATGGTGGTGGAGCCCCCTCTTCCCTTGTCTGACTGTGTCTAGGTCAAAGTAGGTTATACGTTTATGCTAATTCAATGCAAATAAGGCATCCTCACATAAGTCCTTACTTCAATTGGTTCACAAACATGACCACGTTAGTGGTTACATTCAGTCAGCAAAGAGAAGAGTTTAAGACGAGTCAGCAAAGAGAATCACTTGAACGAAGTGCAGTTTGATGGAAATACCCAAGTTTAGTTCAACAGAAATATCCAGTTCTGGTTCCACGACCAAAAGCCATGCTGATGTCTGCTGAGATGGACTGGAGGAGGGTATTGACTAGCCTTGACCTCATGTCACAATTATATTCTCACAGTTCAATCGCTCTTCAAGCACCATGATATCCATGACAACAAAAAAAATTCCAGAAAAAAATTAGAGCGTCTTTATGAGTATGACAACCATTCCATGCCAGTGTCTGTTAAATTCCTACACAAGCACATCATTCTGCTTTATGAGGGACTGATTACTGATCACCTGAATCACATCTTATTTAATGAGGAAAAGTGCAAAAGCACTGCTGTAATCAATACTCTTCTCTTGCGATGTGACCAGTTGGACGGTAAAGCACTACGGACGGGGTGTCCGTGCCAGGGGTGGGGGTGGGGATTATCTCCAGTGTTCATTTATACCACTCATGTCAATCCCTTACCCTTTAATAACCACAACTATTCATGGATATCATGCTCTTTCCAAAGTTCAAATTGCCAAATTTTGTCAGTCTGGGTATATTTCATCAATTGCATGTGGCTGCAAATTGAGTGCCAACAGTATGAAATCTCCAATCCTCTCGCGTCATAATTCCATAATCCTCCACCCTTTTTAACCAGCCTGTATTTACCCGAGCTGTGTTAATTCTTCCTGGATTTATGGCAGCTATTATTAGATCTAGCTGTCTACATTTCATCTTGAAAATCAAGTTACCTTCAGTTTCTCCTCACTACCTTTGGGATTCATTAATCATTCACCCATTTTATTATTTAGTAGATCGTTTGCAAAGCTCCCTTTCAGAGTTCCCAAATAGTTACGGTTTAATTAAAGTTTGGCTGGGCTTTCCTCTCTACGCGGCGAAGACTTCTTCAATTTACTTCCTGTCATGATAGTAAATGGTGAACTTCATCAGAAGCTTTGTGAGGAAGACAGTGCGGGGATTGCAGGCAATCACCAATTCAAAGGCTGTCTGGAGGAGCTTGGAGGAGCTTTGACTGCAATAATGTTAAAACCTCATCAACCTGCCAAATATGGCTGAAATGAAAGCAGGCTAGTTGTCAGTCCTGCTTGCTTATGGGTTTTTCTGCTAAAGTGATGATTTTATTGTGAGACGTTGCTGGCAATACAGGCAACAAATGTAGAGTAATTAATCAAGTTATAGTAACAAATCAAGTAATTAATAGGTTTTGCAATGATTTTTTTTTAGCAATTTGTTTACATTTGCTGCATGTTTTTGTGAGCATTAGATTAACATAGTACATAAATCCTGCAGTTTTAATTTTGTGACTTAGATATGGTTTGCCATTTGGCATGCAGATCCGTCATCATTCCTTATGTTTTCTTACTCAACTGCACTTAAGTGTCCCATTTGACATTTAAGCATAAGAATGTATAGTTTGAATAGATACATTCAGAACAAATCGTTTCACAAAGAGGTTGTTTCAGGTTTAAAAACAGCTGCAGCTACATTTAAATAAGCACAGATCAACTGGTTTTCACACGTATGACCTTGCGTTGCTGAGATCGAAGCAGTGGAAAGGTTTCAACCATACAAGTGTTAACAAGTAATGGCTAACTGACTCCTAATATTATTCTTGTTGAATTCTTTTTATTCAATATTCTATGATACAGTGAATAGACAGGGAAAGTCAGAAAGAATATATAAACGAATGCAAAGAAAGTCACTCTAAATGCTACTCATTATTCTGATATGAAGCCTTAAAGAGTCAGATAGTGTTTTTTTTTTCGAGGAAACACATGAAAAGCTGAAATGCTTTGATAATTATTATAATTAATGATGTTCAAAAGTGATGAGCTCTTATGCTGTTGCTTTTTTGTTTAGAATTGATTAGAATGAACAGCATATGTGTGTGTGTGTGTGTGGACCCTTGATATTGGACAAATAAACTCTCCAGTTTATTTATTTTGATAATTTTGATATCACTTTTCTGTCCTTTAATGAATTGAAATGATCAGTTAATTTTAAATATCTTTAATACTTTTTAAGCAACACCAATCCTGATCCTGGAGTTACTAGATCGAGACACATAGTCTCTGGCTGATCATTTTCAGAAGTCCCTGATTGGCTGATGCATTAAATAAAGGGAATGTTGCATGGGTGCCGGAACCATTATAGCAGGTTGCCTCCCGGGCAGCACTCCCCCTCACACACACATTTTCCCTTTTTTCCTTTCGGACTGCAGCTGAGACGTAGAGCATCGCCTGCACCCCAGCCCACTAACCCCCTTCCCCCACCAACAACAGCCGAGACGTAGAGCGCTGTGTGCACCCTCACATTAAAAATGCTTCCGGCGCTCATGGGATGGGGCATCATATTAGATGCAGGTTGGTGCTAAACACGGCTGAGGCCTGATGACCACAAGCATAGAAAAACATTTAAATGTGACATATAAAAATGTATTCAAAATGATCAAGATCCTTCACAATATATCAAGCTTCTTCCAAAGTATCCTTAAATTATGTAGAGGTTCTTGAAATTTTAAACTGCTTATATACACTCACACTTTGTTTACAAAACTGTTTTATTTAGGAACCATCCATTGAAAGGCTTTTCTAAGACACCACGCAAAGGAACACTTATTTTGAACTCAGTGGAATATTTCATTTTTGCCTGTAATGCATACAAACATATACACATTTATCTTTTTAACCAGATGTATTAGCTATTTAAAATGATGTAAAATTAGTCTTGATGTCATTTTAATGCTTAAAATTACGCACATTTGTATTGAACATCTACTTCTGTTCTTTCATCTTAAAATGTTTATGTACTTCCTAATTTACACCGTCTTCAATTAGTCATCAAATATGGTTCAGATTTAACTTTGTTAAAGCACTGAAATGATTTGCCACCACAAACCTTTTAAATAAGTAAAGTAACCCTCATAGTCCCATGTAAACACGGCACAGCACAGAGTGTGAAATGCTTTCTCTGTATTTAAATCATTCACCAAGTGAAGCAGTGTGTGGGGACGGAATCTTGCTCAAGGGTTCTTCAGTGGTGCCACTGGTAGTCCTGGGATTTAAACCCACAACCTTCTGATCACAGGGGCAACTCCCCAACCACTAAGCCAGCAGATGCCATGAATCTATTTACTGCATGGATTCGAACCGGTGCCTGTTCTGATTCTCTTCATTCATCTCGGCATTCTACTGCTGCACAAAATGTAGCTTAATTTGTCATCTTTAAGATTTCAAATCGATGACTGGATGCTGAGAGATAAAGTCTTATCACTTTTTATTCTGAAATGTATATGGAAAAGGAGTGTTCATGAGCTGAACTGGGTGTGTTTCTGTACAGAAAATGGCTGTTTAATTGTCTGGACTGTGAAATATTGTCCTGACGACACCAGGCAAGTGTACGTTCACTCATGTTCCCTGCTTGTGCTCGACCAGCTGAAAGCAGTGAGTGTCTTAAATAAGGTATTTTTCTCTATTTGAACAAGAAGATGATGCCGGTGACTGACTGTGCTTCTTCTCTGCACTCAGCCAAAAATGCACGAGTGCAAAGAAGAGATACTTTCCCTAAGTCCTTTTTTTCCAGCTCTAAAAGTTAACCCCATGGATTCATATATGGACACACATATCACTTCTTCAATCTACTAGTTACATTTCAAAAATGTTCATGCAAGGATCCATTTCATGGTTCCAATGTGGTTCTGCTAGGGCATTGCTTTAGCACCCTTTATTTTAAAGAGTATAGTAATGGAATGACAAGTTGTAAGAATAATTAGACTTAAGGAGAAATACAAGTGATGGAGGTAGGAAACGAGAGCAGGCTGTGTCTCTCTGAGGAATTTATGTTGCCGTTTCCCTCTTTTGGAAGCAGAACAGCAACAAAACGTTCATAACGCCTGAAACAGACCGACGCGAACCACACGGGGAGAGTGTGTCAGTGAATCATCCAATGCATTCCTCTTGAAGTGGTTGTGTGTGTGTGTGTGTGTGTGTGTAGGTGTGTGTGTGTGTGTGTGGATGGGTGCAAAGCAATATCAGAGAATCAGAAACAGCTAATTAACAGAAATAGTGAGGGATCCAAAGAGAAAGCTATGTTCTTGTTTACTACATCATTTCTGTGATTTATTTGAAGACAGATGGATGGATGGATGGATGGATGGATGGATGGATGAATGGATGGGGTGGAGGTAGCTCAGTGGGTAGGATACTTGCCTCCGGTCTAAGGGGTCATGGGTTCGAATCCTACTTTCAGCACCACCATTGGGTCCCTGTGCAAGACCCTTAACCCTCAGTTGCTCCGGGGAGACTGTCCCCTGTAGTTAGGGAATGGAAGTCGCTTTGGATAAAAGAGTCTGATAAATGCCGTAAATGTAAATGGATAAAAGGATGGATGGATGGATATGAATGCTGGATGGTGTGGAGGTCAGGGCTTTATGCAGACCAGTCAAGCTCTTCCACACCAAAAACATCCAGCATGTCTTTATGGATCTCGCTTTGTGCACTGGGGCACAGTCATGCTGGGACAGAAAAAAGGTTCTTCCCCAAACTGTGTCCACAAAGCTGGATGTATCTGGCCACATAAGTTCAGTCATTAAGAGGTGTGTTCCAATACTTTTGTCCATATAGTGTACATACATCAGTACAAATATACATAGGCAGACAGGTGGACAGACAGACAAAGTACGCCGATCAGCCTTAACATGTGTAGTAATAAGTCATCCTTGTGCCACCAAAGGCCCCTGTATATTGGGAACACCCCACAAGAGCTCTTGTATTGGAGATGCTCTGACTGGTTGTCTAGACATCACAATTCAGCCCTTACTCTGATTCATGTGTTCGTTTTTCTTGTTCCAACAGACCAACTTCAAGTGACTTGCTGCCTAATATATCCCAGCCCTTGGCAGTTGTCACTGTAAAATGCGATCCGTGTTATTGCCAGTGATGCTGTGGCTGATCAATGTATATGTCCAAACGTTTGTAGACATCTTTTTAGAAAATATTTCTTCTGAAACTGAAGATATTAATAGTGAAGTTGACCCATTTGTTGCAGTACCAGCCTGAGAAGCCTTTACAGAAGATGTTTTGAACACTGCGGTGAGCATTCGATTGCACTCACACACAAAAGCATTAGTAGATTACAGTAATCTCGGTGGAGTCAGATAATGCAGTTCCACTGCTTCACATCACAATGCTGTGGGGCATTATACCCGTCTAGTCAATACTTGACATCGTGCATGATGACCTTAGGCAAGTAACATGTCAAAACGAATTTAAAAAGGAGGACCCAGTTGGGTGTAAGCTGCGGGGCCAGCCCGGGCGGCAAATCCAGCGCATGGATGTTTGGATGTATGGTTGAATGGATGGGTGAGTGGATGGATGGATGGATGGAAGGAGAAGCAAAACTGATTGAATTAGCCATATAGGCTGTACTATTTATCAAAGTGTCAGTTGAAAAAAACATCAGAAAGCAACAGGACTCTATGTAAGTATGATGGGAGAGATGGAAGAGACAGACAAGCCGCCTGCTGAAGTTCAAACCGAAAGGATCAGAATGGTGCCAGATGGTCTGGTCTGAGTTTTTCAGAAATCGCTAATCTACTGGGACTTGCAGGCACAACCATCTCCAGGGTTTTGCAGGGAATGATCCAAAAAAGAGAAAGTATCCAGTGAGTTTTCTGGGCGAATGTGCTTTGTAGACGCCAGAGGTCAAAGAAGAATGGCCAGACTGGTTTGAGGTGATAAGAAGACCACAGAAACTCCTTGTTACAACCAAGAGCATCTCTGAATGCACAACACGTTGAACTTTGAAGCAGATGGGCTACAGCAGCAGAAAACCACACCTGTCAGCTGAGAACAGGAAAACGAGCCTACAGTTTGCACAGGCTCACTGAAATTAAACCACAGAAGACTGAAAAAAATGCTGGCTGGTCTGTTGAGTCTGTTGAGACTTCGACATATGGATGGCATGCTCAGAATTTGGCATGAACTACAGGAACGCATAGATCCACCCTGACTTGTATTCATTGTTGTTGGTGGTGGTGATATTAAGCTGTGAGGGATGTTTTCTTGGCATAATTTGGGCCCCGAGAACCATTTGAGCCTTTTTTAAATCCCACTGCCTACATGAGAATTGTTGCTGACCATGTCCATTCCTTTATGACCACAGTGTTCCCATTTTCTGAAGTCAACTTCCGACAGGATAGCCCACAATATTGCTGAAATCATCTCAAACTGGTTTCTTCATTATAACAGTAAGTTCACTGTTCTCAAATAGCCTCCACAGTCACCAGATCTCAATCCAGCATGTTTGGAATGTGGTGGAAAGGGAGGTTTGCACCATGGATGTGCAGCTGACCATTCTTCAGCAAATGCACATGTCATTATGGACCGAAGTTTCTGAGTAATGTTTACACCACCTGTGTCACGGGAGGGGCTGCGAAGCCCCGTCCCGGAGCTACCTCGGAGCAAACAGGCAGGGAGCCAAGGATCCATTTCAAACGTGAATTTATTCAAGAAAAACACCAAACAGGAAAATAAACAGGCACTGTGGCCGTACTACCAGAAAAACCAGGAACAAGGAACACGAGGTGCTCTACAGAACGTGCGCTCACAAAGACGTGCTCAAAGACGTGTGATGGACAGATAACAAAACACTCACAGACACAGACTGAAGTACAGGGCTAAATCAATGGGGATAAACACAAATCAGGTGGGATACGTGATAACAGAGCAGAAACAGCTGAAACAGAAAGCACGTGGTTCATGAACCGAACTAAACAGACTGACGTCAAAATAAGAGACCTTACACGTGAGGAACAGACCAGAAAACAACAGACACATGACACAGGGAGAACAGATCAGGAACAGCAACCAAGACATGAACAGAAAAACCAAGAAACATTAACAAAAAAGCAGTGACCCTAACCGGCCACTGACCAGACCGTGACAACCTGGTTGAATCCATGCCATGACGAAGGTGATATCTGTGTGTGTCTGGTAATTAAATAGGTTTAGTTACACAGTTAACAATATACAGGCTATACAGGTTAACAAAGAAGTAGAATTACACTTTTTTGATCATCTATTATTCACCTAGTATTAATAATTACAGTGGTTTGTTTGCAGAGAGGATTTTCTACAGTAGAAAAGCTCTTTGCTTTTATCTTTTTTTTCCCAGTCAAAGTAACCATGCTTTGTTTTTGATGTAAGATCTTTGATGTATTTCTTTGCTTAAATCAAATTGGGAAGGGATGGATGTATTGATATATGTATATATGTATATCATTTCTTTATATTAGGTATAAATTTGTCTATTTTATATTTTTATTTATGTCCCATTTGTGTCTTAGTTATGCCTTTTTGTGTATTTGTTTATTGTATGTATAATATTTTATCTTTGAACTCTCTATGAAGCATTTTAAGTTGCTTAAAACATGATAATATCTGTTATAAAAATAAAGTGTGTTGTTATTATTATTATTATTATTATTATTATTATTATTATTATTATTATTTTGGTTGTTATTGATGTTAGATATGAAACTCAGTACAGTCTTCACCTCTTATATTGTCCGTTGACATTCTACACACACACACACACACACACACACACACACACATATACTTTGCCTACAGACATCACCTTGTATCAGACACTCTCTCCTGAGGGAAAACTCCTGGGCAGATGGCTTGAAAGTGTGTCTCTAGCATGCTGGGGCAACTGTCTCTAGTCCTCTCTCTCTCTCTCTCTCTCTCTCTCTCTCTCTCTCTCTCTCAACACGAGCCATGGCTGGTCCGAAAGCCACCGACCACACCCGGTTCTCTCTGCCAGACAGGAGAACAACTTGTCCCTCCGTCCCCCCAGCCACCTGCGATGCTGACGAGCGGGGGAGGTACTGAGGTGACCGCTGCATGAGTCATGTTTTCAGGCTGAAGTCACTGAGAGACAGCGAGACGGACAGGCAGAGATAAGGAGTGTGTCTCTATTTGTCTATCTCGCTGTGACCCAAAAAGCTCCCTGCCCTCATGCAAGAGTAATGGCGCCTAAAGGGGCCCTCAAACTTTCAGAACCTTTTTTTTTTTTTAAAGATTCATATCTGGCCACAAAAATGCGCCAAAGCAAGGTCAAGCCTCGACTTGACATCATACGATCTTACAACATGGAGCCGCTGTTGTTGAAACAGATATTCTGTGTTATAAAAAATACAGATAAATAAATAAGTAACAGACGTCCTACTTTTGGATTCTCATCATCTCTTCACAGGTCTTTTAGCCTCAAATCAATATGACTCTTTTTTTTTACACATGCCTGGTCATCTTAAGCATGATTCTCATATACCTTTTAAAATAAGTATTATTTTTTCTTTTCTATAATCTCCAATGTAGTGCTTTTTATTAGACTCTAAAATGTCTCCTGCTTTTTTCTGACACGAGGCGTTTAAAAATAAACCAATGAGGTCATGTTTCACCGCTTCTTCCCATCATCTCTATCTATCATTAAGCGACAGTCTGCCGTTTACTCAGAGACCCTCCCTGACTGCACTTCACTCAGAAATATGTCACTGTGCAGGAGAAATATGTGTCATTGTAATTCATGTCAACTTTCTAGTGCAGTGCATCATTGTTCAGTCATGGACCAACAATGCACCTCCTACTGGACATCAGTAGAACTCCTTAATAAAAAGAATAAAAAATAAAACTAGGCAGCCAGCGACCTAGTACCTGGGGAGCAGTGTGTGGGGACAGTGCCTCAGTGGTGCCATTGGAAGTCCTGGGATATAAACCCACAACCTAATTGAAGGGGTAACACCCTAACCACCAGACCACCAGCTAATTCATTAGAATTATCCGTCCATCAGTCCATTATTCCTGCATTCAGGGTCGGGGGAAGGGGGGGGCTGGAGCCTAACCCAATCGCCAGCACATCGCAGGGCCACATATAGGGACAGACAACCATTCACACTCTCAGTCACACCTACGGGCAATTTAGAGTGCTCAATTCACCTATTCCCCAAAGCACGCATGTTTTTGGTGGTGGGAGGAAGCCGGAGTCCCCGGAGGAAACCCACGCGAACATGCAAACTCCACACAGAAAGACCCTGAAACCCGGGAGTCGAACCCAGGACCTTCTCACCGTGAGGCAACAGCGCTAACCCCTGCGCCACGGTGCCACTGAGAGTTTCTGTGCATGTGTGGCTCCACAGTCTTGAGATTCGTTCCCACGTCCAATAAATCTGTGCCTAAATCTGTGCCTCCTTGCACTGGCGATTAATATCTAAACAGTTCATTCAATTGTTATCTTCCACTTTTTTGCACCTACACACTGTCTTCAGTGCACAGTGAAAGGGTATATGAGTGTATGTCACTGCTCTAGGGTCATGAACGAACATTTGTTGTCTTTACAGTTTTAGCCAATTTGTTACTGGTCTATGGTTAACGAAGAAAACTCCTCGAAAATCATAATTTCTCTAGCGATGTTTTCCACTTCTTTAGAAAGTAGTTGCACAAAATGTGAATCTTATGTAAATATAATAATGGTGTCAGGTAGAGGTAGAATCAATAGGATCAGGTGTCGATACATGCTATAGTAGCATTATACCTGGTATCATACATTCTAGTTAGGCATCTGAGATTTTTAGGGATTTCCCCTTTTCTCCTCCAGTCCTTTTGCGAAAGGAGATGTTCTCCTTCCCATCGCAAAGTCTCTTACTTGATCTAGCCTGTAAGACCTAAAGCCCCTCGCAGAAACACTGAATGCAGCTGGTGTTACTGTTGCGTGTCCTAAGAATGCAATAATGTGCAAAATTGTGTTTGTGTAGTGTCAAGCATATGCACTCACATCCTTGTCTGAAGTATGCTAAATGGACAAAAGTATTGGGACAAACTTCATTTTCAGTGTCTAGGATAGGCCCTTTACTTCCAGCCAAGGGTCATTTTAATGCTTCAGCATACTAAGACATTTTAGACGTTGTGGACACAGTTTTGGGAAGGACCTTTTCTGTTGCAGTATGACTGTGCCCCAGTGCTCTGAATGAGATGTAATACCAGCACAACCAGTGGAGGCAGGCAGTATACCACATAATGCCAGACTGATAAGCATCTGTTATCTTGTTGTTGATCAGAAATATTAATCAAAGAAGATGTTCTTGTGGCAGTACAAAATGACCTGCTCCCTGGTGGATATAGCTTTCCTATAGATAGACAAAATACATGCAAGTATGTGAACAGAATTGCTTGTGTATGGCATGGCCTAAAGCAACAGGCTAACAATAAACAAAAGCTAGGACAGTTAAGCATGATCTCATTTGCTAATGAGACCAATCTTTTCTAAGGTTCAGCAAGACATTTTTGCTTTTTGTAATTCTGAGTATAATTGTGGAAGTCAATGGTCAACATCCAAAGTGCGTTATCTGTTTGATATTAAACTGGGGACACATGGCTCAATTACAAATGTGCATTTGTTATTATTTAGTATACAGTATATTAATATTTTAATTCCTATATAGTTAACTATGTAGGGAGCAGGGGCCATCTGAGATTCATCACTATATGTATAAAATGCACAATAGTACTTGGCTGTTCAGTGCAAAGGTCAAAACATGGGCCAGGAGCAATTTTACAGGGGCCCTGGCCCACGCAGGCCCCCGTATAGAACTGCGTATGATGGCTTTCCACAAGATTTTAGAGTTTCTGTGGGATTTTGTGCCCATTCATTCTGTAGAGCATTTATGAGGTCAGGCACTGAT
>JBBPDB010000083.1:21150050-21160055 GCA_037974465.1 Brachypetersius altus
TCTATCTATCTATCTATCTATCTATCTATCTATCTATCTATCTATCTATCTATCTATCTATCTATCTATCTATCTAGGACTTACATGTACTGGAGGAGGATTGTTGCACATGAATTAAATTCAAAAGCGTTTCTCTTCACTGATATTTTTCGCCCATTCGCTGTGTATAAAATGCATCTAAAATGTGTATAAAAAGGTAGGAATACTTTCAAATTCACATTTTTTCATTCAACAAATTAAAAGTACTCGATCAGCCTGGATGAAGTTTGCTTCTTTTGTGTTTCACTTAAGCTACAATGCTAACATTTTAGTTATGCAGTGAACTGTCCATCTTTCTGTCCATAAGTCATTCAACCTCAAAAGCAAGAGTATAAGAAATGACTTAATAACTAATACAGAAAGTGTGTAACGATGCAGGCACGCAGATTGATAATATGAGGATTTTGCATCGTGACAGGCTCGCACATCTGTATGCAGATAGGTTTTAATCTGTCAGACGAAAAAACAAGATTTCAAAATCCACTTTGCACACCATTTTGGAGAAATTGATAAAGGGGACTGAAAAGTTCCTTAAACATTTAGAAAGCTTAGAGGTGAAATATCCTTGCATATTTACTGGCTTCATTTTTGTGGGTGGGTCTTTTGGTCACTGGAAGATTGTGAGTTTGATCTCTGGTGATGCCACAGCCGCATATGGCTGGGAGCCCAAGAGAGCAGGCCTCACTCTCTTTTGTGTCGGTAATACCTTCTTCTCAAACATAAGAAAGCTCAAGTATCTGGTTGCGAATGTAACAGAAGTCACAGTTAGTGAATGTAACAGAACACTGATGACAGGCAGATGTCTGACTTGCGAGCTTGAGCTGATATAAGTTTCCAATATTTATTAGCTTCAGTACAAAAATGAAAAAACACACTTCCGACATCAGACATCTCTTGACTGAGTGTTAACATCTGGTGAAGAAACAACTGTGTAAAGGTGGTTTTCACCAAATTACTTATTTAACTACTCATATTAAGCCAGGCTCAAAACCACACTAAACGGACAAGAACAAAAAAGCACACAAAGGACATAAACATTGGCCCAATAGTCAGGTTGCTATTCATATACACTATATGGACAAAAGTATTGGGACCTATACACCAACATTCAAAGCCACTTTATTCAAATACATACACATTAATATAAACTTGCCCTCCTTTTGCAGCTATAACGGCTTCCACTTTTCTTCCACAAAATTCTGGAGAGTTTCTGTGGGAAAAAGGTTCTTTCCCCAACTATGTCCACAAAGCTGGAAGCTTGGTGTTGTCCAAAATGTCTTGGTATGCTGAAGCATTCACTGGAAGTAAGGGGTCAAGCCCAAGCCATTAAAAAACAAGTGTTTCCCAATACTTTTGTTCATATAGTGTAGCACAAATTTAGTCAACTGAAGTCCACCACACCTCATACAAGGCATACAGTGGTGCCTCAGTCTTAAACTGGAGAAAGAAGCCTACCCACCTTCCTCTTGTTGGTTGGACAGACATACAGGTAACTCAGGACCGTCTTTGCTCCTACTTTGTCGTTCAGTCTCTCGTAGGTGGAGCCATAATCTGTGGATCTAAGAAGGAGAAAAGATGGCTGTCAGTGCATGCTTCATCTCATACTGTGAGTCTAATTGCCAGCTAGGGCTCGCAAAGAGAGACGCAAGCTGTTGAACATATGTTCATATAGTGGCGTCGCCTTTTAAGCTTCAAAACAGCAGAAGTGGCGATCATGCTCTGACCTCTGGGCATAAGGGTAATGACTGATCCGAATTGTCCTTTGATTTGTTTTTAATGGCTAATGATATTTATTCACTGGAAATACACAAGAAGGTCCTGCTGATTTGTGCTTTGAGCGGATCTGTGACTATGACCTGCAGGCTGCGTGCTTCCTCGCAACACCAGATGTCATTCCAACTTTATGTCGTCACTTCCAGTGTTAGGTAGTAACAGATTACATGAAATAGAGATTAATACAGATAAAATGATCTGATTCCAAAATCAAAGACTTGCACTTGGAGCAGGACACCTTTACAAATGTGTGAAATAAAGATATGGTTACTTTTTTGGGAATTTTTGATTAGGCAGCTCCACTCTTCTTTTACTGTGCCCAGCATAGACATGGATGGTGGCAGAAATTAAATGAGAAAAATGATGCATAGCCAAAGTTTTTCAGTTTTTAGCACAAACATGTCATGTAAGACTGTGTTAATGTGCATCAGCTCCCGCTAAAGATGACCAGCCTGATCCTCATTAGACAAATATTGTGTATGCAGATCACCTTGACTATGTTACAAGTGAAATCCAGTTCACTCTCTAACTTATTTACTTAAAAAGGCCAAACTCTTATGCATGGCTGCTCTTGTGAGCGAACGATCCCGGTTTGTCAGAGGACCTACACTGTGTTAATAATTCATGAGAATAAGTTAAAAGTGCGACAATGGGTAATGAGATCAGACACATGACTAACCGTGAGATGTTTTAAGGACCTTTTTGGCTGCAAGTTATTCCTGTTTATCTGTCAAATTCAGCTGCCATGAAATCATTTGCTGTAATTTGATTGAAATGGCTTGATCTTGATAGCCCTTGATCTAGAGAGCTCTTCTGCACTCACAAAACAACATGGCCTTAAGAACTTCAGTTAATTACTGAACATGACTCCTTTCAGTCAAATAGTGATATAAGCCATAGAAGAACCACCTTTGGTGATCTAAAGAACCTTACAATGAATCGCTCTTTAAAAAAATCATTTGAGTAAATGAGATCACAAAGAAGCTCCACATAATGTTAAGACAGGGGCAGAATGGCCATCTGGACGTTTTGAAAAAGTCCAGAATGGCCTTCTGTCCAACAGCCATCGGCCTGGCTCTATGGTCCATCGACCTTCAGAGTCGGATGAGGCTGGTAATGCATTTAAACTCACTGAAACAAATAATGGAGAACAGTGCGTTTGCTGGTTTGTCTCGGTAGCCATGGCAAGCAGAGAACGAAAGGAGAAAAGCTGAAAGTAAAAGCACTGCAGAAGGATGGAAATGGAAAAAGTTGCTTATCGCATCCCTGGCTCAGGATACCAGTTTCTTTTCACTCTGCCTGTAACACAGTTTGCTTGTGAGAGAAGTTTCTCTGTCCCCACATACATCAAGAGTCGAGCAAGGAGCACAAATTCAGAGGAACGCATGGGAGACATCCTCATGTCCCTCGACAGTGACATTGTTGTAGAATTGCAGAGAAAAGTGAGCTACTGAAGAAGTTGCAACCCCACCTCACATTAAAGTGGCCTCCTTCATATTTAAAAGTGCTTTCTAATAAATTGTCATGTACCTACAGCCTAATATACTACTCATGTACTACTCATAATGTAGTTTTGTTTGATATCATTTCCTGGGTTCCTTTACAAGTATGCAGCAGAAATTGTGAATCCACAGCCTCTGTAATCCTCTTGTAAAGCATCTTTTTCTTCAATGTGGTGTGTGTTTTTCGGTTCCCATATTCTGCCCCTACAGCAAGACCTCTGTAGTGTGTCCCTCTCTCAGTTTTGTAGTTGGACTAGAGTCATATATGTAATTTTTTGATATATGTTCTTTATATGTTGAGGAAATTGAACTACAAATGCGAGGACATGGTCAAATACAATTTCTTCAAGCCTGGTCGAGAAAAACAATAGAAGGTAAAAACATGAAAATGAAAGCTTACACAGCCTTTAATCATGGTCAGTAGTATTGGTGTTACTTTTGTGAATGCGATACCTTGACTGGTGTGTAATAAGTGTTGTGACAGTCCTGCTAGGAGCTGTTCATACAGATTGTGGTGGCTGTATTTGGGACAAAGCCTAGAACTGTTTTAAGTTCCAGTTGAACCCCATATGCACTTTCTGTATGCAGAACTGTGTGTCAAAGATCCATTTAGATTCATTTTAGTGTAGACTGTTTTTCATACATTGATTTGTTTGTTTGTCCATTTGTTCGTTCATTCATTTTATCCATCCATCCTTCCATCCATCCCCTTAATTCATCCATCCATCCATCCATCCATCCATCCTTCCATCCATCCCCTTAATTCATCCATCCATCCATCCTTCCATCCATCCATCCCCTTAATTCATTTATTCATTCACCCATCCATCCACCCATTCCTCCATTCATCCATCCATCCATCCATCCATCCATCCATCCATTCCTCCATCCATCCATCCATCCCTTCATCCATCCATCCATCCCTCCATCCATCCATCCATCCCTCCATCCATCCATCCATCCATCCATCAATTCGTTCATTCATTCATTCATTCATTAATTCCTCTTCTTATCCACATCACCATGGAGGTAATGTGGGTGCTGGAGCCTCGCAGGGCAAGAGGTGGAGAAACACTCTGAGCAGGTCACCAGGTGGGATAGCCACTGAACTACCATGCTGCCCAAACCTTGTCTTTTCAAGACAATGTAAGTAATGTCACCATATGTTCTGTTTATAAGACAAATGGCTTATATTTTGGACTGAAATCTAGCAGTTTCCCACTTACTACCCTATTTAAATTCCAACCTTAACCATTTTAAAAGAATCATGCACCCATACATTTGCCCATTACAAAGGCAATCTAAAATAAGACCCTGTCTATTACTTTCTTTTATTCCTCCCACTTCCTCTATCAGTCTTTTTTTTCCTTCTCTGCCATGGCCATCACAGATTCCAGGCAAAATTACAATGCGATCTTTTTCCATTCTCGAGAGCCTTCGGAGATGGCTGCAATGATCACACGGCACAATCAGACGCAGGGGAAAGTTACTTGCTCGGAATATTAAAGCGAAAAAAGATGAGCGGAAGGCAAATAGAAAAGACAGATCCGATCCAATCCAATGAGGATACATAGGCGTTCGCCGTATAGACTCTCCCTATGGACAGAATCAAATCTGCTTTAGAGTCTCAACTGACCGAATAAAGCCACTCAAAAAAAAAAACCAAAACGTACACTTTTTCACTTAGTGCTCGGAGCTGTGACACCCTGTCAGTCGCCTCAAGGATCGCAGTAGTTCATTATAGCGTCTTGTTATTCGCTTCCATTACCATTCTTTCATACTCAGTTTAAATGGTGGCGAGGGAATACTTAAAATAATGCCTTCAGTATGTCGCAGTGTTCTTAGCCAAGGTCCATTTAGTTCTTTCAGTCTGTTCTTTTCGCACATCACTTGTTGTTTTTTGCCTCCAACGATTGATGTGGGCAAGAGTGGAGATCAGTGTAAATTAGCAGAAAATAATGGCGTGTCTCCAGTGGCCCTGCTTGGTAAGCCCAGAGCAAGGGTGACTAGCTGCATCTGGTCATTCGTGTCCAGAAGTGGTCCCTGCTGTCACTGAAAAAGCCATTAAAACTCAAACGGGATGAATTGCGTTTTCTTTTGACTAAAAAAAGGAAATAACATACTTTTAAAAACAGTTATTCACCGGAAATGTAACACTCCAAACAATACTAACACTGTTATTACTATTTCATACAGTTTAAATAAACTGCATTGAGTCCATATGTGATTCCATGGTTGATTATATAATCAGTTATTGACATAAATTACTTTGTAGTTTTGACCATATTGTTAGATCAAAAGGTTGTTGTCAGTACAGAACGGACATTTAAATAGATAATAATTGGTGCTTAATAGCTAATAATATAATCAACTATGTAATCACATATGAGTTATTTAAACAGTACAGAACAGTAATAACTGTAGGTGTCCTAGGATTAAGTAACATATAGATGGCTCATTTCAAAATAAGATTAGGGTTAGGGTTGAAAAGTTGTTAACTAGTTGATTAGTCGTTGTTACCAGACATCAGGGTAAAGTATGCTGTTATCTAGTCCCCTATTTGGTAGTTCCTCTCCTCAAACACACACACACTAAACCTAGCAATTAATAGGTCTTTGACAGTTTTCTTGTCAAAGCAGGCATTTTTTAAAAATCTCTTTTCCATTTTTTTGTTATGGGTTTGCACAGTTTGTAGTGGAGATGGTATCCACTCTAATGACACTCAGGGCTTGTGTTTAACAGATACTGTATCTGACTTTCCTCCTTGTCATGCACTGCTGTTTGTTCTGCTGCTAAATTTTCAGAATCAGTATCTGAGAACTTTATTTATCCCGGAGGAAATTGGTGGTCCACGGCGTCCAACCAGTGAATTTATTGTTCGATTAGTTTATGCAACACCTCTTCTATGCACATGCCATGTTTATGTTTTGCTTACAAACAAACATGGCAACATTTGAAATTTGTTTTAGCTTGTGCCAAAGACACAGCATGCCTCAAAAGGTCACAAAGATCACATGCAATGTAATTCATTTATACCATCTATATGTAATTCTGTAAGCCTACAGGTAATAACACAGGCATTTGTTGTTACTACTGGGTGTTACTTCTAAGGGTTAATATGCGTTTGCATATTGGTATCCAGTTGCTGGCCAGGTTTTGACCCGGAAGTCAAAGGGGGAAAAAATCTGGCAAGCCCAGGAATGTGTCCTGCCAGATTGAGATTCTAATGACAATGGAGGCACTAAAAACCAGCCAGGAAAGCAAGCCAGTGGAGGCAAGCCATTACATTTTATCAGTCCCCTGCAATGTGTCCCCCTTTTCTCTTTCAACCCAACAGAGGCGAAGAGTGTTATTCCATCCAGTTCCATTCGGCACTGAGAAGTCCGCAGGGACAAGCGGCATTGTTGTAATTTCATGTTTGTACACCTGCTTCTGTGTTCAGATGAGATCAGGACAATCGTGTTTGGGGACCCAAGTGGTGTGGTGGGGGGACTGAAAAAAGAAAGGTGGAAAAATGCCATTGTTTAGAGATTTGAAATTCCAATAAAATGCCAGTGCCCAAAGCAGTGGTCACGTTCTCTCCCCACTCTGCTCCCTCAGAATCTCTTCAGAGCAACGGTGTAGAAGATTACTGTGCTTTTTTCAGACGGGTATAGAGCCACATTGGAGGATAAGTCTGAAGCCCTCTATGAATTTGATGGCAGAGATAAACGGCAGATTCTCCTAGCAGGTGGCATTTGCATAAATATTACATCGTAAAGCCTAAGGAACTGGATGGTTCAATGAAATTCAAGCAATCTTTCAAATGTACAAGTAGTCCTTGTCACGAAAGCGCTCTATGTTTTAAGCTGTAGGGACATCTAGTTACAGCCTGATTGAAGACTGGGGAAGAAGTTCTTCCGTACAAAAATACGAGGCATTTATTAGTTTAAAATAACAATGCATCCGCTCTTATTATCATTCCTTGTGCATCATGATGTGTAAGGACGGTTTAGGGCAATGTGTCAAATTGGTATTTCTAAGAAGCAAAGAATCAGTCAGTGATTGTGTGCTTTGGGATACTGTGGGATGACAGCCAATGGTGAGGTGCTTTTCCATGAAACCCCTGCGTTCTGACTCAGGGGCCATCTTTGTTTCAACACAATGGGGCTTTTTTCATTTGACTGAATCGATTTCCAGAGCACAAACAGGCATAAAAAAACAACAGCCATGTTTCTACATGGCCATGAAACAAACAGGAAAAAAAGAAGTGAGAGAGAGGGAGCAGTAGAGAAAAGGAAAATAGAGGTAGAATAAGGAAGAGAGAGACAAAAGAGAAAGAGTGAATGAGAGAGAGAGAGAGAGAGAGAGAGAGAGAGAGATTGGCCAGAAATGCAGGATTCACATTTAGGACGGTTTGTCTGAAGAAGCCAGATGGCGTACAGTAGAGCAGGGAGGTGTAGCGACATACTGGCCCAAACTCTAGAGACAAGCATACCACAGGACTTCAAAGAGAATAAGCAAATCACCTGAGCCTGCTCCCTCTGCCACCCAGAATAACTTGGAGACACAAACTTCGAAGTCAACTTCTTTTACCCTCGAACAAGGCAGAAGACAAGATGCAAAAATGGCAAAGAGAAACGAAATAATGGTATGGGTCCCTGGCTATAACTGGGATTTAATAGCCTACAGCTTGGATTGCCATAGTGCATATTCAAATTGAACATTCTTTGGCATCAGAAACCTGGAACTGTGCTTGTACCATTGGCCGTCAGTCCAGTACTGACAAGTTTATGTTTTAGTACTTACTCAGCATCAGTAACCAAGAGGACCTAGTGGTACTGTCTTGGTACTGTACAGTGTATTCTCTTCTTGGTAACACTTGCAGCTCAAGTCAACAACAAATTAACGACTGTTTTACTTTTCCAGGTGAAGATAAAGTCAAGTGCTATTATGCAACAAATAAGTTTTTTACTGTCACTAATATTATCAGCCTTTATGCTCACCTTCACAAAATGATAAAGTAATAATACCATTTTCACACAAATGTGAAACCATATATAAACTAATGCATGGTTCTGTGTAAATATTTGCGTGAGTGTGGAGGTTCAGAAAAGCACAGTATGACTTTATATTAGAGCAATTCATGTAAAGTTAAGAAAAATATCGAGCAAAGCAAGCCTGTGTGCAGTACAACTAATTGTTTCATGTCAAGTTAAGCTAGCTTGCTAACAAGGCAGCTAATGAGATGCTTTATTGGGGTAGCAAATGATATAAAGAGATAATAAATTAAAATGAATCATTAAATCATTAATTGTGTTATCGCAGCTCCAGGCATTCGTTAAAATTGGAACTGTAAGTTCAGTCTATTCTGTTTGGGTCCGTTTGTCTTTCTGAATGTGCAGAAAAACACAGATACTGCGGGTACTAGCAAAACTGGTGCGAAAATATGTGAAAAAAATATGGTAGTTTGGCTTCTTGAGGCTATTAATATAACCAGATTTAGGGCTAGGATAAGGCTTCTGCTCTGAGTTGAGGTTCTAGGTTTAGAGTGGACATAACTTCAAGGAGAGTAGGCTGTCGTTTGACAGTGCTGCCTCTATAAAAGCTTGGCAAATGGGTAGCGAATCAAAGGCAAAAAAAAAGCACAAAAAACATAACTGGCTTTTCTGAACTCACACTAGGCCAGCCTACGTAAGGGAGTACTTTTCCCTGGCTTACAAAACCCCCAGGCAACAGAGGGCTTCGGAGATCCCAGACAAGCTCTCCAGGCAAATTAGAATGCAGCATGAACGGGGGCGGTAACATGGCCTACGCACGTTTATAAGCAACACGCACTAACAGCTCCGGCTCTGGAGGCCGAGGGGGACAGTTAGGGCAGGAATGTGGAGCTCCCAGTGTAATATATTATGCCTTTTGTACCGGCTGGGGCCGTAGGGAGCAGTGCCGCATAATCGGACTCAGAGCTGTCGACCATGACACAAATCAAATGACTGGACGTGATCCCCGGCCGGAAACAGGACTGGGGTTTGGAGACTCCGAGAAAAAAGAAAGAGAGGTAGGGGAAGCAAGGAAAAGGTGTGGGACACATTTGATGGCAGGATCTCGACAGGATGAGAAGGTCAGGGTTCAGCTGTTAGCTTAAGCCACCACCGGAGGCAGATGAATATTGCAAAAAGGGGGAGCAGCAGCAATCAAAGCAACGCTTGCATTGGGAAGACTGCAAAGAGGGCGCGCCTTACAAAACACCTCAATCAGTCAGAGTCACATTCAACACAGCTCATGACTGCACTGCTGATTTGCAAAACCTTCACGAACATAATTGCACAAAAATAATTGTACAAGATTAGCGTTTTAGCATTCCAGCAGAGGCTTTGGGATATAGTACTCCAACACTCCAAAGTCGCTTGACATTACTAATGGTCAATTCAACTCAATAGAGCACTGCAATATTAACACTAGTGATTTTACTGTGCAGCCAGTGTTACATTTGAGAGAAAAGTCAAGGTGATATTAAAGGAGAATTCCACATTTTTTTCACAGTTTTTGCATAATTCAGTAGTCGAGACGCTCGTCATTCCGAGTGTTGTACTGTACAGTCATATTACTTTACAGTGGTGGTATAGACCAGGGTGTCCATGCTTCAGAGTACTTTATTAAAGAAAACAAAAAGGGAACAAAAACAGACACGATGGTCTCCAATAACTACTAA
>JBBPDB010000083.1:21173740-21201816 GCA_037974465.1 Brachypetersius altus
GGAGACTGTCCCCTGTAGTTAGAGAATGGAAGTCGCTTTGGATAAAAGCGTCTGATAAATGCTGTAAATGTAAATGTTAGCAGTTTGTGATGTTTAAAATGGGGCTGTATATTTAAGGTAATTTGGGAAAAGTTTCATTGTAGATTTTCTTCTCTCTAAATGCATTGATTTATCAAATATAGAGCCCAAATCTAATCATGACACATTTCCTGAATGGCTACATTAATTTTAGCCTAATTAATTCCAGAATTTCACCTGGATGATGGCATGACTGGGATTTATATTCACTCCGAAAGGTTTTGGGTCTATTAGTCTGTCATTGGACAATGAAGACCTATCCTTGACCTATACATATCTTTGCATTTATCTGAAGCTGTATAAGAAAAGTTGTTAAACATATTTGATTATGGAGCAGGGGGTATGCAGAGAGCAGTACATGTTGTGTTAATAGGACATAGTTAGACCTTTGGGATTGGAAGTGCTTCCAGTTATATATTATTGACATGAACTTGTTTACTGGAGTACTAGTGTTACATGCCACTGTAGTGAAAGTGAAAAAGTGAAAGTGACCATTCTGTCATATGTGAACACACCACAACACACAGTGTGAACAGAATGAAATTCCTTTGTATTTGACCCATTCACTAAGTGAAACAGCGGACAGCCAGGAACACAGCGCCTGGGGACAGTACCTTGCTCAAGAAGTGCTTAGCAGTTTTGGGAATTGAACCCTGATCGCAGGGCGAATGCCCTAACCACTAGACTACCAGCTGCCGCTGTAGCTACATGGATTTCTCGTCTTGCAGAAGGAGTTTATATGTGAGTTCAGCAGCTCACTTGATCTATTTGAAGCAGAATGAAGTAAAGTTGCCCCACGAGTGAACACACAGTGTGAAATTCTTTCTCTGCATTTAACCCATTCAAGTCTAGCAGCGTGCTGCCACCAGCGAGGGGCACCTGGGGAGCAGTGTGTGGGGACCGTACCTTGATCAAGTGATGAAGCTAGCAGGATTTGAACCCCCAACCTTCTGATTGTGGGGTCAATGCCCTAACCACTAGGCTGCCCTGGGTAGAACTGCTATAATAAAAATTGGAAAAGGCATTTCTTAACCATTAGATTACATTACAATCATTTGGCGGACGCTTTTATCCAAAGCAACTAACAATATGAGGAACCAGAGGAGAGTAATAGGTGCTAAAATAGTGAATAGAAGAAGTGCAAGAAGAAGTGCATTAGGGGGTTTTGGAAGCTAGTCATTTTTTATTTCTGTACTTTGAAGAACACATATTTTGCTAAAAAAAATGTATTTGTTTTACCATGGGTTTCTTACTCAGGCAGGATGGCAGCTTTTCCTTGATAATGAGATAACAGGACACCCATTAAAAGGATGCTCCATTTACATTTTCCTTTTTGTGCGATAAAAAATAAAATGTTTACTGTTTAAGTTTATTTCCAATATCTATGCATAGTTTAAGGCCTTACCATTTTGTACGCACTAAACCTATGCACAAATGTGTTTTAGTTTTACATGAAATGAAAACTGTTCTTAAGGGGGAATTTTCCCTATGATAAATATCTGCCATATGATGTTCTTTTAGTTTCTATTACGGTTTCTTTTATAAACACCTTTACAGTTTACATTTCAACCCCCATTGGAATGAGACCTCCATAACGACTGGCACACAAGTGTAATGTATAAAATGTAAAAATAGAAATAGAAATGTAAGCAAAAAAAATATTAAAACAATGGAAACAATGATTAAAAAGTCAACAGCATTAGTTTCTTATGTACAATCATGACACAGCATATGAGGACAATACTGGTAATATCAAAGGATCAAAGCAAAGGTCCAACACTATCCTCTGCTGGCAGAAAATCAGAACTAGTGCAAAACTCTAGAGCAGAACAGTAATCCCTGGAGTGAAAGAACTGGTTAATTAACATTAGAGTCTGTTTTAAGTATACAGGAGACTAAACACTGCGATATGATTTGAAATGAGCAGTTGTAAGATGTCAAGTTATTCTGTAAGCATCAGAAATATGAGTTATGCCTATAAATGTTATCTGTAAAATGTTCAGACTTTTTTTATTTTATATCACAATACAACAGCAGAGAGCTGGACCAACTAGTCCAGCTGACTGGGATGAGACTCTTTGCTTGGCTTGGCTGTGGTTGAAAACAATATAAAGGTTGTTATGAAGCCCTCCTCTCACAGATCCAAGGTAGACTCATGAAACATGGGGCATCATACCAACTCTTGGTAGCCACCCGGGTCAACACGTCTGTCTTGACTATGTAACCACAGTCTTCGTTAATGTGGTTGTTGGGTTCTCCTTCCTCCCAGAAACTAAAAATGCAAAGCATGATAGAGAATAAGGCACAATCTTACTACACTGATCCAAGACTAAGCGTTACTCTATAGAACCTTCATTTAAAATAACACCAGGTATCTGCTTCTTAAACTTAAACACAGATACACAAACTAAGGCCTGCACCAGTGCAGTAGGAAAGTCTCACTTACCCACCAACCAGTTTGGTTCCATCCACCCAGTACCAGTCTCCCTCTAGCTTTTCATCGCTGATTCCAAACCAGTAGGAATTCCAATGGCCTCGAGGCAAAAGGTTCCATAAGAAAGTCTAGAATCAGACAAGCATGAGATAAAAAGGCATTAAACAGAGTAATCACTAATAAACAACTCAGTGGTAAAATCCACAAGATCAGCATGTTTGAAGGAAAACCAGATGTTATTCAAACATTGCAACAGAGGTTCCTTCTTCCAGCTTCTGCATATGACTGTTTTTTTGCTGTCTAGCATAATTTTCAAGGCAGATATTTATGCAATGTTTGCAAAGCTGACAATATTGGTTCTATTAATATGTGGAAAAAAAGGACAAAAGGAAAATATGGTGGATTCCAAAGATTGTTTGCTTATGTTGCATCCATTGATATCATCAGGATGTGTGTGGTCTCATGTGTTGTTCATAAATATACAATGTATACATGGTCTCTATTGGGTATTCATGAAATTGTTTGGGTCGAAACGTTTAAGGGTCCTGCAAAGCCATGAGCAAACTGGGCTAGAAACTGTGTTTGAAAGTGTGCATTCAGTGTGTGTGATGCCCCTGCATTAGTGTGATATGTCAGAAAAACAGGAGAGCGACTGTTCCTTGGGTGACTAAGAATACCATTCCCTCACAATTCCCTTCCTCGTGTCCAAACTACATCACTTATTTGTCTGACCTGTTCTTCGGCAGTATGAATAATGGCAAGATGGCCTCCTTCCCGCTTGCAGTACTGCTGGCTCCCGCTCCAGCTCTGACGTAACTGAGAGATGAAGTAGCAGCTGCCGTCGAAGTACAGCCACTTGTCCGTACACTGAACTGGCTTTGGAGTTGTGGTGGATTCTGAACAGAGAGAGAAAGCTTTGTTTATCAAAATCAAGACAACTTTGTTGATCCCATAGGAAACTGCTTGTGTTATGACTGCAAAGAAACACAGAGACACAGAGAAAAGGACAATATAAAATATGAAGTCTAAATAAATCTGAATAAAAATCTGTAGAAAACACTCAATATGAAAAATACACTATACTACATAAACAAAGCTGCCTGTAAATACTATTGATCAGTAACTTACACTTAATCTAACAACACTGGAGTACGATATTGCACTGGAGTGGAGATGAGTAGTGTACAAGTAAAATAGACATAAGTAGTGAGGAACTGTTCATCCGATGTTATGTGTGCCATTTGATTATTTATTGGTTCCCAAACAAGCTGTGATAACAATACTATTTTGTGACCTGACAACAACAAAGCAGTAATGTATATGCAGTAATGTAAACAGTTGAATGCAAAAGTCGTTAGGCCTACATGTTTTGCTGATGTGAAATGAGTGAGAAATGCCTGTACGGCAAAGTTCATAATAGCTCAGCATGAGAAATGCCATGTGTGGCGTGTGAGACTTGAGAGCCCTGCTAAAAAATGTCACTTTTTGTCTTATTGTCCATTTCATCAGCGCTTCTAACTATAGAGATTCACTTTGTAGTTTGTAGTTACAGAATTTGTTGTAACTGTAACTGTACTTCTTTGGTTTCTGTGTTTCATTTATTAGCGTTCCCTACCTTAAGTGTCAATGGTCAGGACACCCCAGAACCAGAGAGCAGGTGTTATTACTGGGGCATAGTGACAGAATATTAATGTATGTTTGTGATAGTAATCCTCTAATCTTTCATCAGTGGTCAGGGGGATTTCTTTAGCTGCCGACGAGTGCAGCATCACTAGGCGCGCCACGTACCATAGAGGAGTGTGTGGGCACAGGAGGGAACACCTCTCTGCCCGTTCAGCCGTGTGTAAGACATTATTGATCAATTGCAAGATCGCAAGATTGATCCCGAAATAAAAGTAGGCAAGGTACTAATCCTGATCCAGTTTTGTGGTTGAAACTTGTGTTTTTATACTTATAAGTGTCTGTAGTTTGAAATGGCATAAGAGTTTAACATGTTTTAGCAATATTAACAAGATACGATTCTGCTAAAGTTGAAGTACAGTAAACCCCCTTTTATACGCGGATTGGGACTCGTGGATCCAGTAACACGCTTTTTTTTTTTTTGAGAACGAAACTGGTTGTTTTACGCGGAAATATTCAAAACAACGCGGAACCTGCAAATATTCTCCGCTTTTTGTTCTTGCCAATATGTTTTTTTTTAACTCAATTTAGTTCTTCTGGCTCCCTGTGCATGACCCTAGGGCTCTCTCTTACTCTCTCGCTCTCTCTCTGTCTCTCTCATTCCCTCTCTCTGTCTCTCTCTCTCTGTCACTCTCTCTTACTCCCTCTCTCGCTCTCTCTTAATCTCTCTGTCTCTCTCTCGTTCGTGACTTTTCCGGAGCGCGCATCTCTCTCTCGCTCCCTCTCTGTATCTCTCTCTCTCTGTATCTCTCTCTCGCGTGCTCTCTCTCTGTCTCTCTCGTTCGTGACTTATCCGGAGCGCGTCTCTGTCTCTCTCTCTCTCTGTCTGTCTCTCTCTTGTTCGTGACTTTTCCGGAGCGCGTGTCTCTCTCTCTCTCCCTCTCCCTCTGTCTCTGTATCTCTCTCTCTTGCTCTGTCGTTCTAGAGCACCGATCGTCTCTCTCGCTCTCTCTTACTCCCTCTCTCTCTGTCTCTGTCTCTCTCTTCTCGACTTTTCCGTATTTAAACCTCAGGTTTATCTTTACATTGTCGTTAAGGGTGATGTATTAAACTGTTTAAAATGAAATTAAAGTGTTCTGGGAGCACATCTGGGGGCATATTTAGGTTTAACACTATTAAAATAGGCATTTTAAGGCATTTTTTGACCAAAACACAACAACATGGTTTCATTATACGCGGGTGCTCTTGTAACATAACCAACGCGAATAACGGGGGTTACTGTACTCATATGAGGACATTGTGTCACGGCTGGTGGCCGTTAGTGGCCACTGTTTTCTGTTTTGTGTGTGTTTGGGACTTTTAAGTTGACTTCTTGTGTATGTGTGTGTCACGTGTTCATTGTGTTCACCTGCCCTGAGTTCTGTCTTGTGATTTGGTCTTGTATTTAGTCTGTGTGTTTCAGTTCTCCCTCATGTCTCCATCGCCTCATTTACCCCTTTCCCCTTCTGTGTTTTTTGATCTGCTCGGATTCTGACCAAGGAGGCCACAGCGCCTATTTTCTTTTGTTTGTCTTTGCTTTAATAAATCTGAAGTCTCAACATGGAAACCTGTCTGCCTAGTCCATGGTTCCCCAGAGGTAGCTCACGAGGGCCAGTTCTATCCAGCCCTCGTGACACTTGTGCATTTTTTTCCTCGTCCTTACAAGGAATACCAGTAATTTCGGGTTGAATATATTTGGCTTCAGTTCACTTGCGATGACGAACTTTACTCACTCCACAAAGAGGCTTTTCCATTAACTAATAAGCTGAATCAGGTGTTAAATCAAGGGCAACACTGAACACTGTAGTACACCTCCAGTGAACTCACACTGCAAACACAGAGACCAAGCGACTCAGAGGGGGCTGTGGGTGGAACAAAAGACATGGCTATAGATTAGTAGAAAAGGTCAACACGGGCTTCATATATTATTTATATTGTTTAACAAGTGGTGTTAACCTGACTGTGTGAATCGGTAATCAGTTCAGCGACTGCTTGCAGTAAGAGCTCTGGCAGCTCCTTCCAGAGTGGTTGCTGGCTCATACTGGGGAATAAAGGAAATGAACCCACCTCTGAATCCTCGAGGGTTTGCTCTGCCCTCTAATTGCCTTGGCGATGGTGAGACCCATCAAACTCTTCGACGCTCTTTGACAAAAGCTTGGCAACATGAACCCCCTGTTATGGGAATGGCAAACTGCGTTATTCATGAAACAAAAAGGCTAAGAGAGCCTTCTCGTGCTACGGGCAGAGCATTTTTTGCCCTGGGTCCATGCGAAATATGAAGAAATAGCACATAAAAAGAGAAGCAATATGAAACTTCATCTGAGTGCTCTTGAGTGGCACTTGCATATTTAACCAAGAGTTCTCCATTGAGCTCTCAGAGAATTAGCATAGCTCCCAGCGGTACTATTCGCTGAACTTGAAAACAGGGGGGAGGCCTTGGCCTTCAGAGGGGCTGGCATAACGGATATGTCAGTTTAGCGCTGTATGTGCGGCAAGGCCTTCTTAGCGCGGCTGAGCCAGTGGGAAGGCACTTTTGAGGCCTGATTTGCATATGCAGCTCAGACTGGTGGTTTTGTTTATGAGCTGACTGGCTCTCCCAAACAGCTGGTCGAAGAGAGCGCACCATAAGAAGTGATGGAGGCATCTCAAAAGAAAAGCGACATGCTGGTCTTTTGTGACAACAAAGAGTGGGATGAAATGTATTTTTTTTTTCTTTCCTGCAAACGTAGTTGGTGATGTTTGGTGTCCAGTTTGTGTTGTTAACCTCAAAGGTTCAGGACATCAAAGTTTTAGCATGACCCATTTCACACAGTGGACAAATATGTGAAATATACTAAATGGTCATTGCTTCCTTCTTTTACCTGTCCACGTCTATGTCCATTTTTCATGTCATCTGTCCATTTCACCACCCTCCTTTCTTCCATGAAGTGTGATTATAGTTTCAAAAACTGACTTGAATCCAATTCATTCATTATCGGAGGTGCTGATCCTGACCTCACCAGTTTTAAATGATACAATGATGTCCTCCTCAAAGTATATCAACCTTGGATAATATCCAGCATGCCAGAGTAGCAGTCCGCCGCTGAAATGAAACTCAACAAAATACAAAGCCATCATTTAACTAACCAATGTTGTCTGGCAGTTATACGAACATTGCTCACTCTTTGTGGTATTTTTCTCGCTGATTTTGAACCCACACTGTTTGCAGTTCATTTTATTTTATCGCTAAGAATGCAAGTTAACATAAAGTGGTGTCTATCAACCAGTCATAAGCATGGAGTACTAACTGACTGTATATATCTTGCCAATAAACTGCATGCACATGTTTGCATGCAAAATATAGGCTTATAGTACGTAAATCACTTGTCCATGTATCTGTCTCTGACATTACCAACATATTATTTGTCATCAAAAATGATGTATGAGATTCATGTTTAGTTCTGGTTCACATCATGGAAAACAGTTCATTTCTGAACATTTTTTGTGCCAGATTTCATCTTCAAACTTGACACAGGAAGACATGCAGGATAATAAAAGGACCTAAGCTTGATTAGATTTCCTTATGCGGTTTCTGACACAGTAGTACATTCTATTCTACCTGTAAAAATGAACAAATGTACAAACAGAGTTCAGGTTTTTTTCCATGACTATAAAGGTAAAGAACCAAACATTTTGGCCGTTTGGCTAAGATTAAAATGTTAGAATATATATATTTTTTTGCTTCATGCATCTGCTAACTGAATATTTTCATACACCACATCTTACAATGCACTCCACTGAGCAGCATCTCCTCAGCTTCTCCTGATTACAGAAGGGAACTGCCACAGTGTACATTAATAGAAACTCTGCCTTGAGTGTAGTCAGGTGCTCAGTCTAATTTGTATCCTGCATGTCACAGGAGGACCCCACGTAACTGGCACCACATTGCTTCACCCTCTAAAAAAACGTAATGCAACTGTCATATTCCCTGTTGGCTCGACACCATCCCTGGCAACACCTGTCGACTCTTCATGCAGAGGATGTCAATATCTGCCGCCCCCGCTTCCCTATGCAAAGTGCCTCGTCGTACATCTCTGAAAAGTTTCCCCCCGCTTTGAACCTTAAGGCGTGAAAACCATGTTTGCCAATTTGGTAAAGAGGTGGGGGGGCGTTGGGGGCCGCAGTCGCAAAGCCACGCTAACTGCTGTGACATGATTTTAGCTTTTAGCCAGGGCATTAGTGCTATAGCTGTTACATGAGCCGAGAGTTGCCGCATCACTGTGCACTGGCCTTTTCACCAAGACGAACTGCGTGCGGCCATCAGCTCTGGCTGATCAAGTGGAAATATTTGCTATTCACAGCCACTCTGTTGTTTCCTGGAGGGTGTCTGGCACTGGTGACATGGTCTTGTCAACATACCCTCCTCAGTAGCACAGCTAAAAGAACACCTCCTGGCATCTATATTTTAAGTGCAAGTCACATCGAAGAACAGACACAGTAGGTGGATTTAACTGCATTATTGGTTGTTGGTTGAACCAGATGCATTTCCTTTGATAGAATGCAAAGTATGTTTGCATAGTTGCTATAATACCAGTGTTTGTAGACACCCAAACTTTGTTTTTATGGACAAAAAAAAATCTCTTCACATCTTGGCCTCAAAACAGCGGTGTTCTTATTCAGTGCCTGGCATCTTACCACTGGACCAGCAAAGGCATGTTGACTTGCGGGGTCTTACCGAGCCATTTATGATTAGGGGAGGCTGAGCAAGTGCCCACATTCAGATTATTTTTAAACAAATCAGAACAAACTGAGACACACGTCTTTGTTTATAACTGACCTGAGCTTTAGTGTCTTGAAGTCTGTTGTGTCTGCTGTGTGTTTAGCGCCGCATTTGTTTCTTCGTGTTTTGTCCCTCTCCAGCTGCCTTAGCTGTGATGTCGCAGGCTCACAGTCATGAGATCGGCTCGTGTATAGAGTTATTAGGCAAAATAACCTAAATAGACCAATTGAGATCAAATAAACTCTATCCTTTCTGCAAACCTCACGATTGTTAGGTCTGGCTCTGACTGCAATGCATACATTTATATTACTGTAAACATGCCTTTCTTTAAACTCAAATCATAATAAAATACCTCATAATAAACATGATAAGAGATTAACTGACATTAGACATTAGAATCTGTACTTTTTCTACATTTCTCTGCCGAAGTTAACTATGAATTAGAAATAATGAAACAGAGTGAAAGAGGTGTTTCATGGCTCATGCATTATGGGAGACCTGGGAACAGTGACAGTCTTGGAGCAGGCCAACATGGCTGCCATTCTACCAGGGGAAGAATAACTTAATCATCAAGTAAGTTATTTTCTAACTCAGTTGTCAGATTAACTGGAATACTGAAACCCACTGCGTTTAGCGTTTAGCGATCAAAGAGGGTCCACAAGGACTTCCATGCCAAGATAAAACCTTCATATCCAAAATCATGAACAACTGCCACAATAAAATCACTTTGCTCCCTCTTTATATAAAGTGTCTGTTATTAATTTGTAACACACTTGTGAAGTTACACGTTAATAATACATGCAGCATCAATGTAACTACTAGCAAATACTGATATAAATTAACGTTGGTATTAACACACATAGCTGGTGGCAGCTTGCACCTGGTGACCTGGTGATTAGGAGTTTTCCTTGCAATTGGACAGTTCGTGGGTTTGAATCCAAGGAATGCCAGTGGCACCACTGAGGTACCCTTAAACAAGGTACCATCCGCTCATACTCCTCCCCAGCAGGATTGCTGCATCGCTGGCTGCTCACTGCTCCACTTAGTGGATGGCTTGAATGCAGAGAAAGAATTTCACTCTGTTCACACTGTGTACTGTGCTGTGTTCACGTGTGACTATAAGGGACCACTTTATGTATTTTCAGACTTCTTATAATACTTCGCCTGTAGTTATTGTTGTTGCTGGCTTTGTTAAATCATGACTACACAGTTACTGGAGACACTTAACACACATTTGTCAACATGTAAATGTTTGCTCAAAGGTGAAGATACAAGGATATTCAATGTTATTGAAGAAAACACATGCACAGGCCAACTAAAGAACCCCAAACAGGTGGAAATATTTTTATATTTTTATTGCTACCTTAATCTTAAACTGTAACTTTTACACAGGTTGAAATCTTAAAGCGACAAGAAACAAAAGTAACCTTAGGTTGAGGCGGTGGCGTCGGAAAGTCTTTTTCATTGCTTTAGTACTTTTCTGTGCTTTTTGTGGAGGTGGTAGATAAAAAGAACTTGACAGGTGGAAGGGAGCACGAACGTGACGCCGCTCGGTGGGGGGCATCTCAGCTTCGCATTGGGGGCTCGCAAAGCCGTGAAACGCTGCTCGAAATCAAAAGAAAATTAATGTTTCTGTGAAGTGCCTCATGTTTTTCCAGCCGAAGAAGGCCTGAAAACAGATGGACTGGTTGTTGTGTTGGAATGGCAAGCGTTGGCCCCTGAATGGGAAGTTTTAACAGATGGTGCATTGTGGGTAAAAAGAGTGCTAATGAAAGGTGTCAGAGGACGTGACAAAAAAATGTGACAAATAACAACGTGTTTCTGTTATCTGAAATGTTTCATAATGAAATGAGTATAGTCGCTGTAGTATGTGTTTTATTTAACTCTTAGAATTGTCTATTAGTAAAATTGGATGTCAGCAAATGCAAACAGTGTAAATAAGTCTAAAACCTGTGTTTGTTCTCCTACACTTTTGCTATTTGCTGCTCTTTCTCTAGGTGTAACCTCACACTGTCTCTCTCGGGAGCCACTCCCTCTGGAGGTTTCCCCACCCACTTGTGGGCGGAGACTATCCTGAACATTCTGTTGGGTTCAAACATCTTGTGGTTCTTCTGTTTGTTCCTCAGACAAAAAGTGTCTTAAAAAATGGCCATTTTTGTTCTTTATGGGCATTTGCATGTGTCACCATTTTTAAAACCCCAGTAGTGGTTATTATAATTACAATAACTTTGGTTCTATGGGGCACAGGAACATCAAACAAAGCTCAGCATGACGTCTGACACCTCGAGCATCAACACAAACTGAGAGCATCTAGATAAGCAGTAGTTTTGCCATATGATGGTGATTTATCATTTGTTATGCTCACATTCTCAAGATTCTCAAGTTCAGGTTAAATTGATTCTTGTTAGCTAGGCTACAGCCTCGACCTCGGCATCACTTTTCTTTTGGTAAAAAGTGTTCCAACGGCTTAAATCAGTGCTTTTAATGTTACGGCACTCCAACTTCAGGTCACAGTCAAACTTAATACGAGGTTTCACCCTGACAAGTGCAACATCTCACTAATGCAACACTTCCCTGTTTTGTTCTAAACGTAATTACCCAGGGTTCAGCAGTACGATAGGTACTCAAAATGCTCTTTATGATATTTATTCTGCTGGGACGTTCTTGACTTGAAACCTTTATTCCTTCTCATATTAGAGCTACTTTGAGGCTAATATGAGGCGTATTCTCTGCAGGTAGAGCTGATGGGTCTGGAAGTTGCCCTCGTTGCCCTTGCTGGATTCATTGCTGTCTTCAGAGAGTGTTTAGAATTCACATCTCCACCAGGCCCTCTGATATTTCATCTCTGAGCTGACCTTTCTTTCTTTCCTTCTTTTTTTTTTATTGTTATTACTTAACCAGTGCTCTTAAAGGTGGGAGCTGTCACTTAGCCTTTGCCCCTCTGGACAATAGCTGTCACAAGGTGTGCGTGTGTAGAGAGAGAGAGAGAGAGAGAGAGAGAGAGAGAGAGAGAGAGAGAAAGAGAAACATAGATAGACTCAGATAGAAAGTACGTAAGTACAATCGACAGGGTAATTCCCTCCTGCTTAGCTAATGCTATGCTTCAGACCAGCTATTTCGTCCATTTATTTCAATTCACCCTGCTTAGATGTAAATCCAAAACTATTACTGTCATATAAAAACCTACCATATAAATATAACAGATGGATGTGAGCTTGCAATTATGGGCTTTCCTGTGCTACTCCCATTGTGGTCATTTTTATATTTGGCTCTTTGGGGTGGGTAACATGAGCTGAAATCTATATCACAAATACATTATATAAAGTGAAGCTCAAATAATAATATAATCACTGCCGTTATCATCATTTGCTCGACATTTACAGCAAATGACAACATGTTTTTTGACTTTTTTTTAATTTTTTTAAATATCACAGCTATTGGCAAATGTAGTGTTAGGGACTTTGCCTAAGGACACGTACTGGTATAGTCTGATGGTGTGCATAAGTTAGGAATCAAACTCAGTGAGGTTATCCACAACCATTGGCATCCTTATCATCTTTCTTATTGCTTAAATAAGTAATACATTATATTTCTTCACCATCATCCTTTTGCTTTTCCTAAGCACCTCCTCCTTTTCTTTTTCTTCTTCTTTATAATATTATATTATTAAAATTATGTGTTTTCTATCTTATATAGAATTTAAGTTGGAAGCTGGCCCTCCCAGTTTAAGAAGCTGCTTCGTGCTCCTGCAGGTTTTTCGTTTTTATTTTTGTGAAAAAAGTGATGCCACGTGCTACATGACAACAGCATAATATGTTTACATCGATTGATATGACATTGACCGACATCCTTTTGCTGCTCTGTTGTGCTCAGATACCTCCCACCTGAAAAGACAACCAAGTAAGTTCATGGGTGTTCTTGCAGGGGATCCAGTGACAAAGCCTTCACACTTTTACTGTTTTTGTCTCTGTCTCTCTCTCTCTTTTTCTCGCTCTCTATCTTTCTCTCCTGCTTGCTTGACATTACAATATGCACAGGGGCCATGGACATGTTTGACATTTACTTGCACAATCAAGTGCAGCATGGTGTCACCATTCTACACCCACAAATAATCCACTAGCATGACTAAAAGAGGCCCTGTTGGGTTTTGAAAAGACATTTTGCCTCTGCATGTCATCTGGCCAGATATGTATTCATTTGCCATTCACTTAATGGACAAAGGCCTACACAGTAGCAAGTTGTCCTCCCACATCCAAAATATTCTCTACTTCATATTACTGCTTCACTGCTGACTTGCTTTAGGCCTACTGATTGTTTTGCAAGCATGTTCACATGCATCTATGTGTTTTGTTTGGGATATTTTGTCTTGGTTGTCATAAGAAAACTGCCAAAACCTAATAGTAGAAGAAAACATAGAGTTTGATGCAGCATGTTAAACACACCATTCATACAGTCTATATAAGGAGCATGAAGTGCAGAAACAGTCTGATATTTTGTGGCAACACATTTACTCTAGCCTACAGCAATTCACCTCCATCCATTCACACTAAAGATATAATAACTATTTCGACCTATTTTTGAACAAGGCACCCAAAAAGAACAGTCATTTTCAGGCACAAAAATGGTCACGTAAATACAGAAATATGCTCGCTTTTAGCACATCTCCCATAGAAACGTACATATTTATAAACAATGCTTTTAAACAATGTAATAAAAAGTAAAAACAAGTCATGCGCACATTTAGTGATGATCCATTTTGATATTAATATAATTAAATATAATTAAATCAACTATATATATATATGTGTATGTATATATATATATATATATGTGTATGTATATACATATATATGTGTATATAATAGTTTCTTTTAGTCTACAAGTGTTGAAAATGTTCATAAGTACAGGAACAAAATTAAATCTCCTCATGATAAAACAGCTGGAAATGTTTTTTGGAGCTCGTTTTATTTTAAGCAACAAAAGGCCACGTGAACAGTTTCTGCAGGCCGGCGCACACTTTAGTAATTAGCACTGCTGAAACTTTATTGCTGTTTTTTTTTTGGTGATTTTCTATTCTTAGACCTTCAACTGTGAGCACATATTGGCTCGGTCTCTGTTTTAATACTGTATATATTCACTGCCCAGTTGGTTCTCACCATTTGTCTTCAATACAAGATTCACTTGGCTTCTCGTTGGCATTGCACTCGTGTGATATATCTGTGATTCATTCCATATTTTGCCTCAGTGCCGCGTCCAGCCAGTATTGGGTTCTTCATAATCTGTCGGAGAGAGGAGGATTATACTGTGGAATCCTTGCCTAAGGAGAATATCAATAGGGATGAGCCTGGCATTTTTTCGCTTAGTACTGTAGTGTCGAGTCTTTTTCCAAAAAAGCTTGATATGATTCTTTGGGTCATGATTTGAGCCAGGATGCATGCAGCCATGTCAAATGCAGCCATTCAAATGCCACCCAATATTCGCCCAAGCTTGTAGAGCATATTTTGCTGTGCTGTAATGAACCATAGCTTCTTTGATGAGATCACTTATATTGTGGACCAGTGCAGTCCAGCGTACTTGTCACTAAAAATATCAGCTGCACATTCCACAAAGCCTCCATCCAATCACCATAAAGGTAATGAGCCCAGGGGGCCAAAGATGATCACTAGCAGGCTTGGACTGCGGAAACACCATTTGCATTACAAAAGCTAAGGACCATACATAAATCATAAACAAGTTGGACTTCTTTTTTTTTTTTTGCAAGTTCTATGTTTGTTGTTTCTGATTACTGGCATTGAGATGCACTGTCTTTGAAGTAGAAAACAAGGCACAGGTGGCTTTTATTATGAATAACATACGTTTCCTCCAGTCAATTTTACTAATTGGAGCATGAAATGAGGGTTTAACCATTAACAAAATTTCATTGTGGAAATGAGTGGTGAGATGCGAAAGTTTTATAGTTGATGAGGAAAAACCAAAGCTGACTGGCAGTTGCCTTTCGTCTCTATAAACAAGTTTTCGTGCAGCAATCACAAAATACAATTTAATCAAAATACGTGCTGCGATCACGATTTAGGGCTTTTTTCGTGCTAGAACAACGCTTCACTGCACTATGTATTTTAATGCACTGCGTAACGTTGTCAGTATCTCCGCTAACTGGTGACTGAGGGACAGTAGGAGAGAAATAATGAGTTGAAAGCTGATACTTTAACCTAACTCTAATCTTAACCTTAATATTAACCTTAACAGTAACCCTAACCCTAACCATAACAGTCACCAGGTAACGCAGATACTGGCGATGTTACGCAGTGCGTGTTAAAATATATAGAGTAGTGAAGCATTGTCCTAGCATGAAAAAAGCCCTAAAGCGCGATCACAGCATGTATTTTGATTAAATTGTATTTTGTGACGGCTGCATGAAAAGTCCTGAGATCGGGTTGCTCTAAACACACCTGATGACAAACAAGCACACTGTTTATCCAGCGTGGTGCTAAGACATTATTTCAACAGCAAATTATAATACGTGTTTGGTGTGTATGGCCATGAAATGAGTATCCAATTTTTTATTTATTCTTAACAATGCTTTTATGTACTATTGTGTGTATACATATATATACATATACATATATAAACCCCTCAGTTTTACAAGGATCAGCATTCAGATTCAGTCAAATGCAGATTTTTTTCTGAGAACCAAACTGTATTACTGTCTCCATTTCAGCGGTGGTGGTAATACACTGAAAAGTTGTCAATCGCTACAAAAAAAGAAGAAGAAGAAGCCTCCTGCAGCCTGTAGCATGACTGCTCTGTGTGTTGTACTCGTAGTTTCAACTGTTATCTCAGTTTATTTCGTATTAGTCAGCTGTGCCCAGTGGTGTCAATGGCAGTCCTGGGATACAAACCCACAACCTTACCATCATAGGGGCAACTCCCTAACCACCAGATCACCAGCTGCACAAAATCTTCTCTAACTGTGGATATGGACTCTTTGATCCTCTGATTCTGTGCCTAGGACCTCTGAGCCACTGAATGAGTGTAAATATAATAGTAATTTTAAAATGACAGTTATTTAAAAAGTCATTTAAAAATTTTGACCTATTCTCGCTTTTCTCTCTCTAATTCTCCACTTTTTCTCATAAAAGACTTCTAAATTCGACATGCTCAATCAACCAAAACAGCGCTGACAGAAGTATGAGACATATTGGGGATGTATTGCACAAAACAGATTACAGCTCTTGAGGTTGGAGGGATATTGCACAGAAAAGACTATTACACTTGGATGTGTAGAGTAGATAAATAATGGAATATTGCACTATACGAGTCTATAGTCTATAGTCACTTTTTTTTATGAACTGTACTTGGTCAACCCATTATGAGAGCCAACCCACCCCCCCCGTCCAACCTGCAGAAATTTGTGTTCATCAGTGACCCAAACCCCACTTAACCTGCACCTGTGACATTTCTAATAAGGTGCCCTGAATTTGTCTGACCCGCGGGTTACAGGTCGAACCTGTGGATCAAATGGAGCAGGTAAAATAAATATTTTTGAGATATAATTATTGCACTTTAAATGAGATCGGGGAATGGTAAATAATATATACAATCGCTTTTTACTGTGTAATGTCATTTATATTCATTCATTTACAGTTTATTTAGTATAATAAACAGTAATTGCAACAGTTACAGTTGTTGAGATGCCACAGATTGTATGGTATAAAATAAATAAGTAAAAGGTTTTCATTTTAAGATTTTACATTTGCTTACATTATAACTATTATTATAATTATTATAATTTATTTACTGGAAACAAAAAAAATAAAACAAATTGCTACATACTGATGCTATCTGCTACATAACAGCAAAAACTATGCCCCAGTATCTTCGATTAAGCCTAAGCAAGATTCGGTAGGGTGAATGGCTAGGCTTAATCTGTGAATTACTATATTATAGAATGTATGATGCTTATCCAGATCTCAGCCCAGATCATAGTTTGTTTTTTATTTAAGGTTTCTAAGTCATTCCTAGTATTCCAGGCAATCTTGAACAATTTCTATTGGTCTATTCATTATTATTATTATTCGCTAACAAAACGTAATCAATGTAAAGAAAAATGTATATTTAAAAAATGCACCTTAGGTTTTTTTATACACTTTCTAAAAAAATTATCAGACTGAAATATTTTATATTTTTATGCTTTCATATAATATATATTTTGCATATTGTCACTGCCCAAAAACTCCAGATATTTCATAGTTTTTACTAAAATACAAAAAATTGATACTATAACTTTTCATCTACACTGTTTAACCTTTAGAATAAGAGCAGATTTCATGCTCAGCTTTGTTTGGTGTTCCTATGACGTAGAAACAAAATTATTGTAATTTAAAAACAGTTAATAAAAAACACATCTGGGGTTTAAAAAATCTGAGGTTTCATTTTAGGTCTTAGAAACAAAAATGCAAGCCTTTTGAACCAGGGAGAACAATCAGGATAGTCTCCGTTTGTAAGTGTGTGGGGAAAACCAACAGAGGGAGGGGGTCCGAAGAGCGGCTGAGAGGTGGTGCGCCAAATGGCGAGCATGTAGACTGATGTACACTGTTTATATTTGTTAAAATCAGATTCTTCTGATATGGGTTACGTGACCTATATTAAAATGCTGATTAAAAGAAAGGGAGGTGGTTTCATGATATTAAGTAGCAACGGTAGCCAGTAACAGGGTTGATAGGAAAATGACTTTCATTTGTGCAGTACATCCGAAATGGTTCAGCTGTGTTTGGCAAACTTTCTGAAGAGAATGTAGATGAAAACAAGGGACAGAAATGATTCCACTCAGTCTTTCAGTATATGCAGTATTGACAAAACAAGCATAATTACATGCAATTTCACATACATCCTCCTAAGAGCTTCTCTCAGAGCATTTCATTCATTCAAATGCAGTTTTAACAGATATCAGAGATAGCAAGGTGACTTTTTCTCGCTGTATAAATGGCACAGAACAGCAGGGAGATTTGTGCCGCATTCAGGTTGAGCAGATCTGTTGGAAAAAAAAAGGAAAAAGAAAAAAAAGATTGGTGCCGAGATCCAAACCACTTGAAGGGCACGGAAAAATGTCTAGAGGATAATTTTGTTGCCGGAGGTTTGTGGATCACAACGAACAGGTGCGACCACATCTGGATAAGCCTGCTCTCGCCGCTGCGCAAAGGATTATGGGCATTAGACGTCTGAGAGTCAGAAACGGAATGTTCACTTGTGGAAAATGTGAGCTTGGAGAAAAAAAGATCCACCTGACATACTTTGTGATTGACGGTCGGAAAGGATGAATTTAAACAGATATTTTGCACAAGATTTTAGTTAGAAAGACACTTTTAGGTCAAGTGCATATTACCTGAAATACACCTCTAGTATGGATTCCCTGAAAGTGTCTGAAATAAAACACTGCATACAGCCTGAAGCTTGGATCTGTTAGGATTCTTCAGTGCCTATTTGATGTTTGGATCGTACTGCTTATACATTAGTATCTATTAATTAGTTAGGATTTATACTAGAATTTACATTGCAATTAGAAAGTCATGGATTCGAATTGAGGGAGTGGCACCGCTGAGGTATCCTTGAGTAAGCTACCGTCCACAGACACTACTCCCTGGTGGCTGAGTTCCTGGCTGCCCACTGCTTCACTTGGTGAATAGGCTAAATACAGAGAAAGAATTTCACACATTTACATTTACGGCATTTGGCTGACGCTCTTATCCCGAGCTACATACATCAGTGCTCAAGTAGTCCACAACTATTTCTTAAACCTGTAAACAGCTTAAATCCACTTCAACTATTCAACCGAGATACACTGTTCACACTGTGTGCTGTGGTGTGTTCTTGTATGACAAAAGGATCACTTTTAGAAAGTAAAGAATATATTAATTAGTCATGCACCAAAAAAGGTGAAAAGTACGTGTACACAATATGAGCAATAGTATTGGGACGCCTGGCCTTTACACCAACAGGCTACTTCAATAACAACGTTCCAATACATAGACTTCAATACAAAGCTGGTGCCTCTTTGCAGCTATAACAGCTTTCACTCTTCTTAGAAGGCTTTTCACAAAGAGTTTCTGTGGGAATTTGTGTCCATTCTGTAGAGCATGTTTGAGGTCAATCACTGATGTTGGAAGAGAAGCTCTGGATCGCAATCTCCGTTCCAGTTCATCCCAAAGGTGCTGGATGGGGTCGAGGTCAGGGCTCTGTGTGGGTCAGTCAAGTTCTTCCACACTCACCATGTCTTCATGAAGCTTGCACTGTGCACTGGGACACAGTCATGCTGGAATCGAAAAGGTTCTTCCACACACATTGTCCACAAAGCCACAAGCATGCCGTTGCCCAAAATCTCTTGGTATGCTGAAGCATTAAGATTAAGCCCTTCACTGAAAGTAAGGGGTCTAGCCCAAACCCTGAAAAATAGGTGTGTCCCAATACTTTTGTACATATGGTGTGCCTAATATCTGAACAAGACTTTATTATGACTTGTGAACACCCTGTACTCACTAACCCATTCATCTAGTGTCCAAATATTTTTGTCCATATAGTGTACAAAAGGTTCTCTGCTTATACATAGGATTCTAAAAAAGTTTAATAGAACTTAAGGGTTGCTTATATTTTTTTTTTGGTTAAGACCCAAACAAAATGAAAAGAGGTTCAAAAAAAGTCATTCACAGGTCAGATGAGGTAAATCACAACTAAAAGGTCAGGTTTTATGACGTAGATTCAATCACAATAACTGTGGAAATTTCCACATTACTTTAATCAACACAATGCTCTGTCTGGGCTTGTTGGTGTTGTTTTGTTCATGTTGCCTTGATACTCTAGAGCAATAAGCTAGAAGAAGCCTGGTCTTATTGTTTTTTGCAGTAGTGAAGTATAATTGCAGAAACACAGCAATGTGGTTAATTAATACATAATGTAATTAATCATGTATGAGTATGGAGTATTTTGAATGAACTTCAAACCTGTTTCAACCTTGCTTTAAAACTGAAACTGTCTGTTCTATAACTATATGAAGAGATGTTTGTATAAAAACAGCTCCCGCCTTTTGTTCGTTTTACATTCATATTTCAAACAAACTCGCCCAGAGCCTACTCAAGGGGGTCCTGGATTATTCGGCTCCCACCATGGCAATCTAATAAACCATGCTAACAGAGCAAGCGCACCAGAGTGCGTTTTAAAGGGCATATTTCATTGCATTTTACCTTAAGACATTTGTGTGGTTTTATCCCCCAGAATGTTGCATGTAAGTGTTTCAGTTAGCTGGTCTGTACTATGCCTCATTCAAAAAGCAGTGGACTGAAACATTTAATTATGGAGTGGTGAAGTCAAAGCCAGAATAGGCATATATCTGTAAATGTGATGGATTTTGTGACATCACAAAAAAGGGAAATTGAATGAATTAATACATGCTATGTTTCATGATACCAAAAATTAGGTTCAGTTTTGCTGCTCTGAAGAAAGTTGCCTTTATGTGGGCTTTGGTTCTTTGGTGGGAGAGCTTGTGCTTTAGCAACGTATTTCCTCGCAGAGTGTTAAGGTTGTGCTTTTAGGTCTGTGTATATTGTTGTATCTCATCTTGACTCATCTTAAATTATGTGCACTGATGTCCTATCCAGCCAGATATGCATATATACATTATACATGAGTAAACATGTCATTTTTAGAATTTCAAAAACACATGACATTACTTTTCTACAGCCACCTTCCTTTACGATGCAACTTCCCAGCGTGGTATCAACTTTTTAAGGCCTTCGGGAAAAATGTTTTTGGTTGAGCGCGTAGCAACTGATGCACTGTTGCTTTCACATCATCATAACATGAAAATCTGCTTCCGCTTAAAGCTTCTTTGGTCCAAAAAGGTGGAAATCCGATGGTGTTAAATGGTGCTAAACTCTCTCACACACTCCTCCAGCTTTCACCAAAATATAAAAAATATTTTGAATGTACCTTATATATAGTTTACTTTCACTTTTCACTTGTTCTTGTCTTGCACAAATGTTTTAATGAAAAGAAATGGGGGGAACATTGTTTTTCCGTGATATTTTCCTTTTAATGAAACTAAATTGCATCAAGACTGAGAAAGACAAAAGTGGCATCATGTGTAAATTAAAGAATAAATCCTTTCACTCAAATGCAGGTACTTGGGGTTTCTTTTCCCCTCTCAAATGTGTGCCACTGAGAAAAATGAAGCATTTCCCCAACGGGAGGCTGGTGGGGGAAAAAAGGGTCTCTCATAAATGTCTTGAAGAAAAAGCCGCGTGCTTCCCCTCCCTCTTCTTCCATATGCAAACATTGTTTGAGCTAATCTCTGCTAATGATGCAAATGTATGCCGCTAATTATTTCTCACACAATCACGGCGGTGGTGAATAAAATGCTCGCCGCAATGCCACAGGGATGTCGTTTGCAACAGAAAGAACGTGGGAAGGCAAAGACGCACCCGGTGACATGCCAGTTTTGCCATTTGTAATTGGCCATGCTAGCAGAGAGCGCACCGTGGAATAAGCAACGGCCTCGGTGCAGCCGGTAAGAATAACTGTAGCTCCTGTGCCGCAGCTATCTGCAGATGAGTCCTCTGCGCTGGAGAGACTATGGGAGATTAGCGGGTGTAATTTGCTCCATGTCTAATAGGAGCCGGTGGATTTGTGCGAGTTAAGGCTTGGGCTGTGGGATCAGCTTCTGTTGTTTAATCCTGGAATGACACGTTTTATTCACCGCTGCGCTGATTAGCTATACAGAGCGGCCCACTGCGAGGAGCGTCTGCCCTTCACTGATAGATGTGGTCCTTTCAAGGCAAAAAAACCTTAATACGGGGGATGAACGCCTCCAGACACTCTTTGTGTGGGCGTTATGCTCCTTCAGTAAAACACTTAGCGAGTGCATGTTGTCACTGCTACATGAGAAGCTATTAACTGCACTTTTTCATTTTGTGATTTTTACACCATTTAAAAAATACTAGCTGCTCCTTTCCCTGTGACAAATTTCATGACCAATGGAACAAAGGAAATAGTCCAGTATTGCTTTGAATAAAATCGTATTACATTAGTCAGGGTTCCTACTCATATTGTACAACCTGGAAAACCAGCCGACCTGTTTTCCAGTTATGGAAAACGCATGAAAAATGGAACATGTCCTGGAAAATTGTGTGTTGTCTTTCAACATTTCAGAGTAACATCTCTTCAAAGCTCCTAAAATGGAGAACAATGTGGTCTAAAAGGGCTCAGGACTGTTCAGGATCATAGGAACATCCAGATGGTAGTTTATGCATGTCTAAGTCACTGTAGCATCTCATTGTAGCACATACAGGTTGGTTGACATCACAACTTAAGTGGCTGAAGATTTGAATAATGTGAGCTCCATCATCCTTCAAATGGTTCAGTTACTAAAGCGGACGTGCTTAGTCTCTCGTTTTTCCTGCAAAAGTTTGAGTTTTGCGACTTTGCAGGCAACGTAATCCGGAGAGTGGAAAACTAATGTCAGTTTTACACAGTTTTTATTTGTCGAGTTATAAAATGATCTGTAAAAAATAGGAGGAGCCCTGATTTGTGTGAATTAATAATATTTAGAGCACAGTATTCTATTGGTTGGTTCATCATGTTCTCCTCTGTCATCAGTCACTTAACTTCCATGCAAAAAAAAAGGCAACAAAAGCTTAGCTACTGAAACTTTAGCAGCTTAAGCAGAATGTATAATTCACATTTACATTTACATTTACGGCATTTAGCTGACACTCTTATCCAGAGCGACGTACATCAGTGCTTAAGAAGTCCACAACTGTTTCTTACCTAAAAAACAGCTTCACCACACATCATCTCCACCCATTTTCTGCCTGATACTTCTGCAATTTGTGGCCCTCCCTCAGATGAATATGCATGAGGTGGAGACACTCACACATACATATGAATGTTTAGGGCTCGTTCATAACACATGGGCCGCATTCAATTCGCACCTTAAGTTAGAGCAATGCTTAGTGCTTTGGGTACCATTCCGCCTATAGGAGATGACTCTTCTGCCATATTCAGATCCAGCCTGCATTAACACGTCCCCAGTCCCTTTTACTTCTTAATGCTCCAGCCAATCAGAGACTTCCATAGTTCGTGAAACAGAGCGGGTTGTAAACTGTGGATGGAGCTACACTTTTTTATTCTCAATAGTAATATGAAGAACATGTGAGACATATAGATTTATTTCTTAAAATAAGACAAGGCTGTATGCAAAACCTTTAATTGTATTATGTCTATTAACCATGTCATGATAATCATGATAACAATACATTTAACGTTATTGTGTCTATCGTGAAAATTACTGTTGTATTAATGGACATAATCTGTAAAACGATGTAATCCTCTACATGTTTATGGTGTGGTTACGTCAGCGTTCAGTGCAGCAGGGTTGTAGTAAAGTGTTACCAAAGTACGTACAAACACAAATGCATAGCATGGAGCTTCATGCTGTAAGAAACTTAAAAATTAGGTTCAACCTCTTTGAAGAAAGCAAAGTGCACCAAACTGTGACGGCTACAAGACTGGGCCAGCGTATCAGTTTTTGTGGTATTACCTACCAAAAGTGCTCCAAGGAAGGACATTCAGTGAACCAGTGACAGGGTCATGAGCTAATTGTTTCGCATAGGGAAGCGAAGTCGAGCCCACTGTAGCACAAATTGCTGAAAAAGTTAATATGGGCATCAGTGTAGGACCACAGCAATGGGAAACCTTGGGTCTCGGCTTGGACTTGAACCACCTGCTTAATCCTTAATGCACTCCAGTAATATTCTCTAATAGGAATGGCCTTTTCCTCAGGATAATGTGTCCTGCCACACTACAGATACATGACAAAGAGACAAAGTGTTTACTTGTCCTTTAAATTCCACAGATTTGGGGAATTTGAGTCAGATTGATGCAGGCTTCACATTGCAACTACAAGGATTTGGATCAGCTGCTAATGCCATGGCGCCAGATATCACGGGATACATTTAGAGGTCTTGTGGAATCCATGCCTTTACAGGCTAGAACTACTTTGGCAGCACAAGGAGTTCTACACAATACACAGTTTCAATGTTACGACTGTTTGATGAATGCATATATATATATGAACATATCAGTGTGTGTGTGTATTTGCATGTGTGTGTATGTGTGTGGGGCGAAGTGGGGGGGCTACCTTTACTGTTAACTTTGGACCCGACTTTCTCTCAGCAGTACATTTCTCACTCCAGTGCTCCTCCAGATGGCTTGTATCTTTAGTGGTGCTCCCACTCCTCCACATGTCCGCTCTCTCTCTCTCTCTCTCTCTCTCTCTCTCTCTCTCTTCATGCCTCACCTCCTGGAAGGCAAAGCTCGGTCACCCCTTAATGTTCAACACCCTTCTGGTGCCAACCATGCTGCACTCGTTAGCCTTTAGGAATATTTATGACCACTTAATAGTAAAGTGGAGACTCATTTGCTTGTGCTTTGTATATGCTTTACATAGTAATGATGCAATGATTATCACCTCTGACACGCCACTCTCATTAGGTATTGCAGTAATTACAATGTTTGCATTGTATAAGAAATCACCTCAGATTACTTTTTAAGAAAGAAAAGTTAAATTCATTAATTGACTAAATTCAACAAATCACATTTTCTGCATGTCCTTTATGAGATAAAATATTTCCTCTGGAAAAAAAAAGGATTTTAAATGGAATAGTTTGGCATAATTTTACGTTTGCAACTTTATAGCCAGCATGTCTTTAAAAGTACTCAAATTTTTGATTGAACGTTCTGATTTTTATAAATATTTTAGAATGTTTTAAAATATTTACTTTAGCCCAGTAGTTTTCATATCTGAAAGGTAATGCAGACGACTTTATCTATCAAAACTAGCTAAACAAGACACAAAATACTAATGCATGGAGATACAAGATCCAGACAAGAGGGTAGGATATATATATATGGTACTGTTAGGGGTAACCGTTAGAGAACAGACACAAAAGCAGGAATACACAGTACACACATTCTAGACAGGGTTACAAATAGACTGTTGTTGATGCTAAAGAGGAGGACAGGACTGAAGCGTAATAGAAAGCATGTGGAACAGGGTCGGGTTTGACCGGAGTCAAAACATAAACAGAAAGCATGTGAACTGAAAATGAAAACAAGACAAAAACAGAGCATTACAGAGTGAAACCCTGACAAGAACAACCACATAGACCGGGATAGATGCTGCAGGAGACAATGGGACAGAAACAATATTGCCAACAGGAACAGGACAGACGGAATAAAAAGCTTAAGCCATGGTTTCAAAGCACGCTGGGCAGAGAGTTGGATGTCGGTGTGTGGGTTCGTAATGCAGGTTCAGCCAGAGCAGATAAGCTAAATGAAGGCTAAAGCCTGCTTTATGTGATCGGGGACAAGGAGGCCATCAATGATGGGCCAGGGAACTTAGCAGAGCACTCACGATGAGGAACCATGGAAATGGGATCCTGTCTGCATTAAACCTGGGGACAGGAAAGCAAACCTGGGGACCAAGGAATTCAGAGAGCATCAGTGATGTCAGTGGTTGGGAACCAGGGAACTTGGAGGCAATGGGCAGGGGGGAGGGACTGGGAGGTCAATGAATGGAGACTCAAAAGACAGGGACATTGGTGACAAAGACCTAGGAGACAGGGGCGCCAGTGATGGAGACTCAGGACACAGAGAATTCTCAGGTGATAGGGATGATGGTGATAAAGGCTCAGGAGAAGACCTCTGTAACAGCAGGAAGCACCAGGAATGATGAGAGCCTCTCTGGAACAGAAGGGGGCACCGGCAGGAACAAGGAACATTCCAGAACAGCATGCACAGCCGGTGGTAATGATAAACCCTCCAGAACAGCTAGGGGTACCAGCAGTGATGAGGCGCTCTCCAGAGTCATGGTAGCTGCTGACCATGTGTTATCTTGGTTTGGCAGGAGCAGTCAGTAGCAATGTGCTCTCCACTGCAGGGGGAGTTGGAGATGACTCACCCTACAGAGCTGAGGGGAGGGGGATGATATTATGCACTTAAGAGCTGCAGAGGGATCAGACAACCAAGTATTCTCCAGATCTGCAATGGAAGCTGAGTCTGGGAGTGATGTCTTTCAGGATGCAAGGGGACACTGCCCCTCTTTGATGTCCTCAGTGATGAAAGGATGTACTGCGGATCCAAACACCCAAGCACCCAATCTTTGGTGTCCTATAGGACGCAAGGGGACACTATGACTCCAGGTCCTTCTACAGCAGAGTCCTCCAGGATGAACCCAGAGTCAGAGCAACTGCTCAGCAACATCCACAGTGAAAAATGGGATGGTGAGGATCCAAGTTCCCACTCAGAAGTGTCAATAACGCATAGTCAATAACGCTGGGTGGCAAGGGAGAGCTGAGAGGGCTGAGACCCTGGGGCTGGATGCCTCTGCAGCCTCTGCAGCAAGGAAGTCCAACCCTTGGGCTCAATGCCGTCAACTGTAGCTGAGCTTTTAGCAATGCTGTGCTAGGTATGCCCCTCTGTCACCTCCTGGGCCTGATAAACAGAAAGCACATGTAGCCAAGGACAGGGCATGGCAGAACAAAGCAGAATTGTCTGGGCCAAGACTGTTATACAAATGTGGAGATATTTTTCCAATTGATCAAACCTTATGGATGAGTTTTAATACTTAAAATATCATTAAATTCAGGGTTTTGCCAGATTGGGCTACTATTTGTTTTATAAATACGTAGATCTGATTATGAAAAAATGCATTGTACTAAATGCCGTCACTTAACATAAATATGCAGAATATTCCTTTTTATCTATGAAATATGTCTGCTGTAATGTCAGTTTATGGCAGTAAAATGGCAGGGTATAAAATTCATCATTGCATTTTACTACAACGAATGTGTGTTATTATTACTATTTCTCTAATTTTTGTTATTTTTATATGAGAAATCTATCCATGCATGCTGTTTAACCTTACTGTCCATAATTAATTAATTGAGTTGCTCCTTTCTTCAGCAACTGCTAACTGCTCCATCTGGCCAACAAATCTCCCAGACCTCCACCCCACAAAAAACAAAAAAGGCCCGGAGAGACATTCTGACACTCTCTGATCTTACCTGAGCCTCCACAGCTGCAGGTGTGATGTGTCAGTCAAAGGCGGGTTAAAACAGAGGCTATCCTGGGAGTTTATCAGGACTTTTTCTTCCCAATGCAAGCCCCTTGTCCACTGCCTGCTCCATTTCCAGCTTCATAATTATGCATAGGATTAACATCCGCTCCAAATATCCCCGTACCATGTGCATATATTTGTGTATTTGCAGACATTGAATGAATTAAGGTTAAATGAAGCAGAATCTGCCTCACAAAGCTAAGCTCAAAGTTATAGCAGTTGAATTTAATTGGCAAAAAAAAACACAAAATAGTTTACACTCTATACAGTTTTTGCTGTTTACACCAAAGAATTTCCAAAATTAAGTTTTAAATGACCATCTCACTGCATCCCTCAGAATTAAACAGGCTTTAATAAGTGCACAGTCTCTCTTCCGACTGGCCACCCTGTATAATGCCTTTCGCTGTGCTTTAGTACCTTTAGTCACTTGGCTGTTTTTACAGTTGTCAAATAAGTACTTAAATAATTTAGAATTAAATAATTTAAATAATTAAATATTTTATAATTAGTCATAACATGTACAAAATGTAATCGAATGTTCACTGAAACTTTGTGTGCAAATTCGTATTTCCTTGAATGTCATGCTATATTTTTATATATATATTTCATAATATTTCCATAAAGAGTTTGCTGTATTATGTAAACATTGTTTCAGAATGTTTCAGACACTCCATAGGCCTCTCAAGTTGCAAAACCAGTACATTTGCAGTAAACATTTTCAGCTGACAGCAGGGTAGCCTCACCCTTTTATACCAAGCTCATATTTTAGGATGAGACACAGTTCAGCCCAGAGCACAGATTATTTGTTCACTGAGTGTCACGGTCGTTGGGGCTATCCCCCCTCGACCGTGAGCTACCTCGGGGCATGGACCAGGCTCGAGAACATGAATCCATTTCTGTGGCAAAACAAACCTGGCTCAGTGGCCGTTACCAGAACATGAACGTGAGAAACGAGATGCAGGTTGCAAACAAGGAAAATG
>JBBPDB010000083.1:21252406-21262876 GCA_037974465.1 Brachypetersius altus
AACCTTTTTGCTCTCTTCACTGGAATTCCACAATCCTCACACTACATATAATGGTCGTGTTATTATGTGTGGCATACCTAATTACTCAGTGAAGAGGATCTAAGGCACTGGTGGGAATGCTACATTTTTGGCGTACATGCTTTAGTCTACATTGTACAGTCATATATGTGGCATAGAATGGTTGTCATTCTCATAGAGATGCTGATTTAAAAATAAATTATAGTGATCTCTTATTTTTTTCAGAACTATATTACAGTCATACACTGGGCTAATGTTATTTAAACACCTTGAAACAATCAGCAGAAATGTATAATCACTGTTAAAACATAACCATGTACAGTCAGCTTTTTAGTGTTACAAAAACTTGGCACAGCTGCAGCCCTTTGTACTGTGTGTGAAATCTACAATGAATGTATTAGTACAAATAACGAGGAAATCAGTCCATTAATATATATATATATATATATATATGTGTGTGTGTGTGTGTGTGTGGGTGTGGGTGTGTGTGTGTGTGACAACCGGAGGAGAATATTAGGTGCTGAAATTTTTATGTAATGTTCTCTATCATTCCAAAGTATGGATTGAGGCTGTAGATTGGAATGTGAACAGCAAATAGAAAAGACTGGTAAATGTTGAGGTGTTTGTGTGTTGCAGTGATTATGGCTATGAGCGAAGAGGAGATGGAAACTGTCTACCTGCGTTCTGGTTCAACCCCACTACACTGTCACGAAGCTGCAGCCATGGCCAAAACTACCTCAACAGCACAGGGTGAGTATTATCCACACAGATAAGTATGCTGATATGTGCATGTAAGTGGGTAATTGCAGTTTGTATGATACAGGATTGACCTGTTTAGCTATTATGAATGCACCCATAAACTTGAGAGTGAATTTTTTGCATGGCAACCTGAAGCCCCGAGTGGAGAGCCAGACTCGATCCCCAGCATAGAAAACTGGCTTGACTCTTAAACCAGCAAACTACCCAAGTGATAGATCTGTGAGCTCTCTCCCATACCTGTTGTACTCTGCCAAACCCCTCGTCCACCTGGGGCAGGGCTGATGGTTCGGTATCCCACAAGCAGAGCAGGGCTCAAATGGCGTTAGACATATAGTGGAGTGATGTAGGGAGTACTCTGCTCAGCCTAAGATCTCTGCCCAGTCATGTTGTTGCCTGTTCTGTGTGCCCAGAGAAATCGGCTTAATTCCTGTACCAAACGTTCAGGCTGACCATTAGACTCAGGGTGATAGCCCATGGTCAGACTTACTAAAGACCCCCAGTTTCTTAAAGAAAGCGGCCCAAACTCAGGACACAGATGTCCTCCAGGATGTCATAGCTCAAGAACATTGACTGGAACAGAGCCTTGGCTACTCTGCCTATGCCTACAGCCACCAGTTCTTTACAGACTTCACGGCTAGCAGTTCACGGTTTACGATGTCGTGATTTCGCTCTGCATAGGACAGCTTCCCCAGGGTGTGGGAAGAGTGTAGCTTCCCCAGGGTGTGTGTTTCTGTGACAGCACCACTCCTAAGACAAACTTGGAGGCGTCTACCTTGACTATAAAGGGTAGGGATGGATCAGGTTCTTTTAATATTGGGGCCAATGTAAATAGCCCCTTGATCCTTACAAACGCTTCCCGTGCGGGATCTGTGAAGCAGATTCTCTTTGGTTTGCCTTTCAGTGATCGGTGAGCAGTGGTAGCACAGAGCTAAAGCTCCTAGTAAAGAGCCGATGAACTGCTGAAGCCCAGGAACTGCTGAAACTCCTTACCCGCTTGGGGCTTTGGTCTCTCAGACATGGCTATGACCTTCTTTTTGTCCTTGCCTATACTCCATGGGCCAATCCTTTAACCAGAAAATGAGAGTTCCTGGACATGGAACTCGGGGATAGATCGGGGACGGGTAGGTCGCACCTGGGACGTCTTATCCTTGCTTTGGCGATACTGTTCTAGCCAAATGGAACGGGAAATCAAACTGCCCAGGGAAAGGCCCTCGTCATGGCAGGTGAGCACAGCTTGACACTCCCTCTTCTATAGGCTGCTATCAAGGTGGGCTCGTTCAAGCCGCTGTCGCCGGATAAATGTGGAAGTCTATGGAGTAATCCGTGGCTAAGTTGGTGTCTTAGCAGAGCTGGAGGAGGTGAGTGCTGCTGCTCTTACCCTGGTCCGGGAAGTCAAAGACCACTTTGAACTTCTGAATTGTCCTGTCTGGATAGTCCTGCAGTCTGGAGCCCCCATCTCGCCAGACTGCTGCGGCCCTATCCTGGGCCCTGCCCATGAGCCGCTGGTCCAACATCTAGACTATCTGGTACCCTGTGGTCTTGGGGAACTCAGGGAACAGAATAAAGGGTGCATGCCATCAGAAAGTTTCTACACCCCCCGAAGGACCTTTCTGGTAGTGAAGCATGTCTCTGTGCTTGGGTGCACACAGTCGTGATCTGGGTTGAAGCTGGTGAAACTAGGGCTGGTTCTGGAGGTGGTGGCTGGTGGAGGGTGAAGACCAGGTTCACAACTGCTCTTGCAAGCTAGTCCAACTGGCCCTGTTGCTCTGCAAGTCGTTGCAGGAGTCCCTGGGAAGGGAAGTAGAATGATGGTGACAGCGTATTGGTTGTTCTGAAATGGCTGGCCTTTATCTGGGGTGACACAGGGGGCTCGAAACAGACAACCAGTGACAACACAGACTAGTTAAGCATAAACAAGGGGTTACTATTGATTACTACTAGACACAAGACAGGTGTGGCTTTGGGTAACTGCTAAAGAGTTGGTCCAGAACAGGTGGGTTGCCAGGTACTGATGAAAACAAAAAAAACCTGCATGGGAAATGCCCAGACTCAGAACTCCGGTGATGCTTTCCACTGGAGGTGGGGCCAAAAAGGGACTGGATTTGACATGCAGAAAAGGTTAACTGGTCAGTTTTGGTTTTGGCATTTTTAGTATGGTTTGTTCATTACAGTAAAAAAAATTAAACAGTCATTTCAAATCCTGTGAAAACTGGTCATTAAATATTGGACTTTGTAAGGTGGTGATGTCAGGGATCCACTGCAGCAACATAGAAATGAACAACACAAAAGCAAAATGAGATTTCACTGACAACAAAGAAGTCAGTTGTCTGGAGACAACTGTGAGGACATTTGAAAACCGCGAGTGTAATTGTCTTGACTGGCAGACTTAGGATGTTCTAGTACCTCTGTAAATACCCTTCTGTTTATTACACTGCACATTTTCTGTCCTGTTGCTGCAATATTTGCACAGTCATATTTATTACTTTCAGACATTTTTGCAAATGGAACTCTCCACTGATAGAATACAGTACAAAATACTGTGCTAAACGTTGTCTTGTCCTGTTGTTTTGTTACTCTTGTGTTTTCTTGCCCTCTATTTTGTCCTGTCTGCACTTGTGGTGTTTCTGTTTTTGATTTTGTGTTGCTCCATGGTCATGGAGGAACGTTGTTTGGTTTCACTGCGAACTGTGTGTATATGGTTGAACTGTCAATAAAACCGACTTGACTTGACTAGAAAAGTATCTTTAGAGGAAAGTAGAATGTCTGTAATGCTTTATATTAGCTGTGCAATCTTAACGCAATAGTTTGGCAAAACATGAGATTTATACAATATCCCACTTGATGTTGTTAATCAATCCAGACATGTTTGTGGAAAACATGTCTGGATTAGTTACATTTAGTTATGACCAAAAATCGTCATCAACAAACATTTGTCACATGACAAAAATGAGAAAACGAGATGCAACAAAAATGCTGGTCATGGGACGATAACTATAATGAAATGTACAATATATTCACGTCAGTTTGTTTACTCTTGTCACGGTCGGGGGGGCTTGCCCTTGACCATGAGCTTCCTCGAAGCACGAACCAGACCTCAGACCAAAGATCCATGCTGATACGTTTATTTGAAGAAAACAAGAATAAAGCAAACTGGCACGTGGGCCACCAGGAACAGGATTCAAAAACGAGAAACAGGATACACGAGCCAGAAACACGAAGCCTAAACGAGGTGCAAAATGAGGTGATGGACAACTAATGAGTGTGACTTAAACAGAACTTAAATATCAAACATAATCAGGACTAAACACGAGACGGCTGGAACTAAAGAGACACGTGATACATGAACCCAAACCATATGACACTAAGACACGTGACCATAGAACAAAACAAATGGAGACCTCAAAATAAAAGACCCTAAACATGAACAAACAGAACAGAAAACAGACACAGAAGATCGAACCGTGACAACTCTGACCAATAGCTCAGGTTGTTAGGATTCGAATGAGTTTGCCCAGAGATGTCTGCAAGTTTCAGAGGTGGAGATAGTTCCGAAACTAATCCCCCCCCCCACACACACACCCTGACTGCCTGTACTCTTGATCTATTTGTACAATAGTGAACGGGGGGGATTTTTTGCAGGGTTATGTGTGCTGTCATAATCAGTTCACATATTCATTAGGTACTTTAATTATAGGAATAAACCCTTAAACTCACTCCAATGATGTGCATGTATCAATGAGTCAGGTTGAGTAGGCTGTGATTAAATGGAAGTATGGAGGATTATTAACAATTAAAAGTCTGGCCTGTTTCACTTAGGAGAGATGGAGGCCAAATTAATTAAAACATGTAGTATGTTAAAATGGGAGACAGAAGTCATGCATTAAAATGTCATTTAAAAATCAAAATTTGACAACATCATGCCAGTGCTAGTGTCTGGAGAGTGGCTCAATTCAGATTCATCTTCATTCTAGTTCTAATGCAAATTGACAAAAAATATGAAATCTGGATGGATATGTTTAATGTGATGCAATAACAGTGTCAGAAAGATGAAAGATGCAATGCTAATTACCTTATAGGCATCTACATGCTCTACTAATGATGTGATGTCATACCAAATGTCAAGGCTTTTCTATCACTGGTGTTCAGAAAGCCTTGAATCCCTAAAATCCCTAAACTTTATTTTATTACATGCACACACAAACTGATCTCCATCAGTTTTACAATAACTGGACACATCAGCGGCCCTTTAGACTGTGTGTGAATTCTATAATGAATGGATGATGAACAAAACCATTATATATATATATAGTCTGCCCGTTTTCTGTAATCACTTTAGAGATGCGCCTCCAACAGAGATAATATCCAGCTGCATTCACATAGATGATAAAAGAGGTGACTATGACATTTCTCTGTTATTGTGTTCCTCAGCTACCGTAAAGTGGCAGCAAATAACTGCACCAAAGGTGTGAAGGAGATGTATACAGCCCGAAAACAGCAGTGTCCCAACCGTCCCCCACAAGGCCTGCACCTGGCAACCCGCGACAACGAGCTCACAGCCACCCTGGGCAGCAACGTCACCTTTGTAGTGCAGCTGGAAGAGGTATGTTTGAGGCTGAAGAGGCTGAATGAGGCTGGTACAAGGATGAAGTGTGTAAGGGTGTGCATAGAAATATTTAAAAATATAAGTGGTTATCATGCCCCTAGGCCCATTTCTGTATTTTCCCATTTATATTCTGTGGATTATTACAATAGAAAAAGCCAAAAGAAAAGGGTCTATTTCAAAAAGCACTGTGTGGCCTAATATGCAAATAGCCTAAAGCTTTTGGCTCCAACATGCTAATAGGTTTAGCCCTAAACAATCAAACAAAGATTAATGCAATGAGCTAAAGGCTACTGCTCACTGTAGGAGAAGCTCCTGGAGGACCTCTGGCACCAGGTACATTTTTAAACTTGGGTGATAGAAAAGGGGTATAGAGACCCTGAGGGGGGGAAACCCTCTTTACCCCTTGGAGGACAGGGAGTACAAAGCTAGACAATATAAAATCATAAATAATGTCAGTTGATAGAGATGTAGTAATACTTTAAGAATCTTAAGAGGCCCATTTTGTGGAAATTGATGTTGAGGAATTGGACTGGTTTTGACATCACAACCATGAACGTATTTACATATTACCGACAGTCTGCAACAGCATAATTAGAGTGGAAAACACTGGAGTGGAAAACGATTAAACATCAAGTTGTTACAGTTGTTTTTTTCTGATGTCCCTGAGGATTTCTTGTGTATGTTTTCTCCTTCACATTTCCCTGAGGTCTACTTATAATGTTTAAAGTGTTTTTCATGTCCCAAAACAGTCATCATTGCTTTTTAATAGACCATTTCCAACCTCTTTTTATTCTGTAGTATTAAACAGACTGTATTTATTACTGGGCCTTAACGACTAATATATGTAAATGCCTTTCGTTCTAATTGGCTTCTCTGTAATGTGACTTCAGTAAAGCATTGAGGGCTAAAAAGGTCCTTACAACCTCGTTGTGAATTAGATGTGTTAAACAGCTGAAGGCTGAATGTGCTGGTTTTTGTGACTTGATTCCTAATTCTGAATGGGGAACTCACTTTTACTATGCTTACCTACATCAGGATGCAGAAGTTAGGGTGCCCCAAGTCTCTTTACAGCTGGTAGACTTTTGTTTGATTTTCTGAGTGAAAATAAATAGACATTCTCCACAGAGAACGAACTTCATATTTCATGCACATTTATGTACTTTTGTTATTTTTTAATACATTAGTTTAATGTATTACAAAATAACATAAAATGTTAGTATGCAAAAGTGGTGGCACATGTTACTGTGTATTTATCTATTTATTTATTTATTTATTTATTACTCAATTATAAATAGAAGGAGTGCACTGACATTTCCTGTTTTGACATTTTTAGGTTTGTTTCCTTTGTTTTAAACAAGGTACTGTTTGACTGAATGGTGTTATTTGACTGAACATTTGCATATCACTTTATCAGTTCAAATTCTATTAATTTGAAAAACGAAGACAATATGTTTTTTGAAGATATCGTCCCTTTAAATATATGAAATGTGATATCATATTGTGCTCGCACCAAAAATGAAGTTTTATGAATGGACTTGAAGTGTGTATCACATCTACAAAACTATAAATCGCAGATAAAGACCAGGTTTTGGGATGAAGGGCAAAAAAAGCCAGGGAGGTTCCTATTTAAAATATCCAAAATGTGTTTTAATTATCATATCATCTTAGTGTTATCACTTTGTGGGCATGGAGAAAATCCTGGGTTCAATTCCTGGTCAAGGCAGCCATTATCCTTTCGAGTGGGCTCCTGTTGGGTTTCTTTCCATAGTTCAAAAGCATGTGCGTTGGGTGAACTGAAGAAGGAGTAGTTTTATACCCAATGAGTGCTGGGATAGGCTCCAGGACCTCCCGTGAACCCTGGTTGGGATAAGAAGCTTAAAAAATTGAAAAAGAAAAAAAAGCACGAAAATCCAACTTCTACCTGCAAACTTTAAAAAAACAACCACCAGCGCACCCCGGGCCTAGACTAACTCAACACTGGCAGACAGTCAGAAGACAAAAGTGTGTGAAGTGAACATAGTTAAACCTGAACTGAGGAACTTTTAAAAACCTTCCCATCTGGCCTGGTTCTGTACTTTATACTGCAGTGTCAGGCAGAAGGGGGGAAGCCAAGCCTCCTACAGATGGTGAGGAGCTAGCCGGGCGCGGCTCGCCATGCCCACTGGGAACCAGCTTCCCATTGATGTAGCATAGCGCACACACTTGGGCGGCAGGTAAGTGCGTCTCTCCCGGGGTCTCATCGTGGCACAGTTGCCACATTACAGCTGTGATGAGATGAGGAAATGAAGGCTTATTCCCTTCATTAAGATAGATGGATGAGAGAGAGAGAGAGAGGAAGCACTAGGAATTTTCCTCGCAAGGGATGTGATGACTCTGGAAATCCTCCCGCCGAATTTGACTTTAATTTATATTCATGAAGCCCGGCAATGGTGGGGGACTTCTTGGGCGATGCAAGCGCAACTCTAAATATTTAATGTGGCCGAGGTGCAACACATGGCAGATGAAAACTTAAGTCGTGATTTTAACATTTTAACAAAGCAGCAGATCCAGATTTGGAGGGTGGAATTCACCCAGGGATATGCTTTAAAAAACCCTCAACATTCCTAGTCAGCGAATAAATACGAACACAAGCGCATAGGTCAAAAGTGTGAAAGTGTTTTTGCTATTTTTTTTCTAAAATATTCGTAGTTTACCAGTGGCACGTTTTCCTGGCCTCTATCTTAGAAACACCTTATTGGTAGGAGACTCGGTAGTAGAAAATTTTCGGTCTTCAGTTTCTGATAACAAGACCACTTTTTAGCTGTACATTTTAATGGGGTAGCAGTGGTAGGATACTTTTCTCTGGACCAAGAGGTCATGGGCTCAGATGACCTCTTGTACCTTCAGCACACCACCACTGGGTTCTTGAGCAAGACCCCTTTATCCCAAGTTGCTCCAGGGAGACTGTTCCCCGTAGTTAGGATATGGAAGTGGCTTTGGATAAAAGTGCCTACTATATGCCGTAAATGTAGATGTAATGTAAATTACATTGGTGAACCTAGCACTAACACTAAGGCCCTTTGATACCAGTGTGCTGAGAAAGCATGTGAGATTGATTGATGAGTTATATAACAACAGATGAGCTATAGTCAGTATCTACACCATAACGTAGGTAAATTTAAGTGTGTGTAAAGTGACCATACGTGAACACACCAGAGCACACAGTGGGAACACTACAAAATTCTTGCTGCTAGATGCTGTCCTCTGACTCTGTAGCACCTCTTGTCGGTGGTGCCTAATCTCTGGTCTGCCTTCGAGAGTAGATTCTCAGCTGGCCAGATATTAGCTGATTATTATGGTCTGCCTCCTTATTGATCCTTTGTTCTGTCACCTCAGTATTTAGTGGTTCAGACTTTAGTTTGTGTGATGGAGCATTACCCTCACCTTTACCCGGTCGATGTCCTTATCATTCATGCCTCTTGTTTTGCTTATTCTGTTTTCTAATAAATCATCATCGTTGAAGGCTGCACCTGTGTCTCTAATTCTCTGTCTGAACATGGCTGGTTTGTGACAGAAGGACCAATCTGCAAGGCACAGCAGACTTGGCCAATATTTCCACCTTGCACTGGATCCGGCAAATCAAAGATGGTGGCCCCCATAGTGGCTGTGGCACACCGGTCAACTTCTCCGGCATCTCTGGCACATCATTCGGCCTTTCTGGCTTTTTCAGCTGGTTGTTTGGCATCTCCAGCTCACCCTTTGGCTTTTCCCCCATCTCCAGCATGCCCATCAGCACCTCCTGCATCTCCATCGCTAGATGGACCTGGCGAATTCCAGATGACAGCCCCCATAGTGGCTGTAACACTCTGTTCAGCTCCTCCAAAGTCTCAAACACACCACACAGCATCTCCAGCCTGCCGTTCAATTCTTCCAGCGCCTCCAGCACAACGTTTTGCTCTTCCAGTGAGTCTTCAGCCCTTTGTCTCCTCTACCTATGGCAAGGAGCTCGCTCCATGAGTGAATACACGGTGGAGTTCTGAATCCTGATGGCTCAGGCTTCATGGAGTGATACGGCCCTCTGGACCACATACCACCAGGGGTTGGCTTGCCACCTGAAAGACGAGCTGGCCCGTGTCAAGCTTCCCGAGATGCTGGAGGCATGATCCAGCTCAGCCTCAACGTGGAGGCCTTAGTAGCAGCTCAGCTCTTTTCGTGGTTCCGGCCAGCCGCTCAGCTCTCTCTGTGGCCCCAGCCAGCCGCTCAGCTCTCTCCATGGTCCCAGCCAGCCGCTCAGCTCTCTCTGTGGTCCCAACCAGCCACTCAGCTCTTGCCGTGGTCCCGACCAGCCATTCAGCTCTCTCTGTGGTCTCGGCCAGCTGCTCAGCTCTCTCTGTGGTCTCAGCCAGCCGCTCAGCTCTTGCCGTGGTCCCGACCAGCCACTCAGTTCTCTCCGTGGTCTCGGCCAGCTGCTCAGCTCTTTCCGTGGCTCCAACCAGGAGCTCAGCTTTATCTGTGGCCCCAGCCAGCAGCTTTCCCCCAGTGTCTCCAGCCAGCAGCTCAACACTCTCAGTGGCTCCAGCCTGCCTCCAGCTCTCTCAGAGGCTCCAGCCTGCAGCTCTTCCTCAGAGGCTCCAACACTGGTTCCCACACCAGTCTCCCAGGCTTTGGCCCTGCACAAGTTCCCGTAGCAGTCTCCCAAGCTGTGGCCCCTGCACTGGTTTCTGTATCGGTCTCCCAAACTGCGGCCCCTGCACCAGTTCTCGTCTCCCAAGCTGTGGTCCCTGCACCGGTTTCCACACTGGTTCCCCAAGTCTCTGCACAGGTTTCCGGACCAGTCTCTCAAGCTGCTGTCCCAGCCCCAGCAGCCCTGGGACCTGCCGCAGCTCCAGTAACTGTGGCTCCCACTGTGGCCCCAGCTCCAGCAGCCATGGCTCCCACTGCGGCCCAAGTCTCAGCCTCAGACGTCACGCCCACAGAATGTTGGCTAAACGTCTGATGCATATGGTACACTTAACTGGAAGCACTTCAGGAATGTCGAAGTCGTTATCTGATTGGTTGAATTTTATCGGATTTCCGGGAGACGCGAGTGTCGCGTTTATTTTTGGTCCGCC